>JAQGAO010000867.1:0-28733 GCA_034697705.1 Ommatoiulus sabulosus | reverse complement strand
GTCACAAATTCAGCATACCCCCCACCCCCTAAAAGCCGTGACATCATTTCTGGATGGCCCCTTACTATGATTTAACATTTTGTTAAAATTGGGATGCTTAGATCTCAAAAAAATGAATTAGGGTAGTTTGCAAAGACAGTAGAATTGATATTGTTTCTCAGAAACTGCCTTCAAAAGGATAGCAATTGAGCTGTAACTTACCCTGCAGTCATTTTTATTAAAATCTTCACCAAGTTCAATTGAGTCAGTAAATTCATCTGACAAATAATATGCAGTAGAGCATATTTTAACAGATTCCAGGATGAAAGACATTAAGACTCGTTTTTTATGATTTTTTCTTAACTTTTCTGTCTGGGGAACGTCACAATCAAAGAGGACGCAGTTCCAGATATGCAGTGCATACCTGGGATTTGCAAAAATTCTGAAACGACAGTTGAAATTTTAAGTTTTTGTTGTCTTTCTCAGTGTTTTGTTAATAACTCCAAATTTGTAGCGCTCGTGACTGAAATTTACATTGTACATTTCTCATTTATTTAGCCCGACCTCTGCATTTCATAAAGAGCATTCATGGGCACAACAACCTCATCGATAGAGGATATAGATACATGAGGCATAAGATTTTTCCTCATTTAAATAATAAGATTCACTGGCGATGTGTAGAAAAGTGTTGTCGTGGAAGATGCCATACTATCGGTAATGAACTGATATTGAAGAACAACCATAACCATGAGCCAGCTATTTATATTCTGGAAAGCTTACTCACAAGTGGTGGCACATCTTAAATGAATGTGCATCAAACTGGAAACACGGGCAGGACATTTTAACTTACATTGGACGATGATAATGCTACTATTCCTAAACGTTTCAATCTCAGTTTATTTCTGATTATCAGCCCAATTTATTTGGTCAAATATATTTGTACCGTTTTTTGAATTATAAAAATGGATCATCGGATATGATATCGAACCAATAACCATGTACATTGTACAATAATGCATTAACAATTACACTCATTTGGTACATGTTTTAATGTTTTGAAGCGCTTGCATTGACTTGGTCTTACAGAATTAAAATCATAACATAAAACTCATTTATTTAAGATTCTTATGGCTGGGTTTTTTGAGGCAGACAACAGACAATTCTGTATTACTGATGGATTTCTTTACTCCTGTAACGTTTTTCTTAAGATTTCAAGTAGTCGATCGTCTTTCATAGACTGCTCTTTTTAGATGTAAACAGGATTTAATCCGCTCATTTCATTGTTAACACTGATTAAAACTGGCATTCATCATAAATCACACAATTCAATACTCCATATCCCGTCTTCAGCATGCTCTTGCGTGTCAAACTTATCATGATAAGATGAAGTTTTGATTTGTACATTTATCTGCTAATATAAAGTATCATGTTTTACAGCGTGAGTAAAAAGTTCTCCCCCCCCTCCCCCCCAAATCAATAGAATGAGGGCAAATATGAAATATCGGATATGGGGAACATATAATAACCATACTGGCATAGGGTGCGGAATGCAATGGTGCCCAAACCATTTGGCCAGAAGGGCCTATAGGTCCTATGTCTTAAACGGTAATAGTTACGAAGAAAATGTCAATTGTTTGGGCACCATTGAATTCCGTACCCTATGGTTACCATGTTGCCCATATCCGATTTTTCATATTTGCATCCATTCTGTTGATTTTTTTTGGGGGGGGGAGGGGGGCTTTTTACTCACGCTGTATTATGCCTGCACTATGAAAATACCACCTCTGAATTGGGTTCGAAGCTAAAGACAGTAAATTGGAAACCATGTAATAGCTTTTATGTTTATCCGAGCAAGACAGTTGTGAAATGTTGACGTGGTGCAGATCTGGGTGCAGTAATCTTGTGACTATATCGACGGCAAGTTTTATTTTTAATTCATACCGTGTTTTTTGCCAGCTGCATCAGTGATGTTTGTAAAAAGCGCAAGAGGATTCGACAATATTGTCTCGGACGGGTTCAGATACCACCAAGATAAAGTCTGCGCCAATAAGATTATTTGGCGTTGCGTGAAGTGTACGACAACCAAATGTCACGGAAGAATTCATATGACCCACGACCAAGTGATTATGAAAAAATCGCACAATCATCCGCCCGATGATTATCTATTGAAAATGATCAATCCGCAGAATCCTTGAAAAGTCTCTGGGGAAGGCTGCCCTCGAACTAAACAAGAAATGTGCTTTGCTGCGTTTCTTGTATGACATCCAAAGTTATCAAAGATGGTCAACTGTTATAAATTCGTTAACTCTCTATCTGCTAAAATGAACAGCGATGGGAAACTCTGATCTGGAAACGCCAGATTACAAAAATGACCAAATGATTTTAATTAGACAATTCAATTAGAAGGTGCACAAATTGGGATATGTATTATTAATAACCTCATCGCATTTAAATTCATATCTGTTTGCCCCACCCAGGATAGTTTTAATGACGAAAATACTGGGATTCAAAGGTGTCCAACAATTTGCATTTATTTGTTGTGGACACCCCAGATCTGCCTACTACCGGTAAAATGTGCCACATTTTTTTGCATTTCTGTTTCATCACGCACTATTACTGTATAGTGTGACAATAAATCTAGTTTTCTTTTACAACTTGTCATAATGTCAGATGTATTTCTTTTTGCTGGTGATGTTAATAACTCGATTCTCCTTTAATTGCTGGGCGGTTTTAATTTATTTCTGGGAGATTAGTGCGAATTTTTAGTTTAAAAATGCAGCAAATTTAAAGTAAATGTAGTACAATTCAAGGAATTACTGCAAAAAAAACTCCGTAGTAATACACACCAAAGACAGTGAATTGAAAACATTATTAGCTAATAAAAACAATGATATACTTGTACAGTATATTCAGTTGGTGTGATTGAATCTATATTTCTGAATTGCACATGGAAGCAATCCTTGAAGCTAATTCGAAATCTGCAAAACAAAGATATCTGGCCTCATCCTGAGTCAGGAATTTTGAAAACAAGCAATTACTTGATTTTCGGAACCTCTTAAAATCCCTTAAAAAATGTACTCACTGCATTTGCATAGAATGAAATCCTCAAAAATAAGCATTTCAACTTTGGTCATCGACCTAGGCAAATCTCGACTTTCTGTTTTTATATTGATAGTTCATTACAAAATAGCAGTTTTTTGATTTGATCTATCTTTGCTAGCCCAACATACACCTATATTCTGCAAGGGCCATAGAGGTCTTGACAACCTTGTTGTAGGAGGTTATAGATATGCTAAGGAAAGGACAGTTGCAAACAAGACTCATTGGAGATGCGTGAAATGTGCAACACCCCGTTGTCACGGAAGATGTCACACTGTTGGCTATCGAGTTCTCTTAAGAGTGGACCATAATCATAAACCAGATCTACGGCTTTTAGAGATGGCTGCTGCTGCTGGGAACACCGCAGGCTATTAAAATGTTACAGAATATAGTGAAAATATGTATTCATCAATTTGCAAATTTTTCTTTTGATTTTATTCGGGGATGTTTCAATTAGGAATAATCAATTCCTACCAGGCTATATTTTGACAACCATTTATTTGCCTGCACAATTTCTATACAAATTCTGTAAATGAAAGTTTGGACAATTAATGTTGAAGTCCTGTTGATTAAGAAAAGTCTGTTGCTTTTGATGGCATTATTGTTTACAAATCTGTTTAGGAATATTGTGAGTGAGGAATTCCCGAGGCTAGGAGTTGAATCCACATCGAAAATCCTTTCAAATATTTTGCAATATTTACACTCTATTTGGGTGCAAATATGATGCAGTTTTTACACCTGATTCATTTTTATTTGTAAGATTGCATTGCATAAAATAAGATATTTTGGAAAAATATATCTGAAAGCCGATTACAAATTCGAAGTAGTGAAATGTGTTTAATGTTGGGTCTTGCAATACTTATTCAAACATGTGTATTACAGTGACAAAAGGACAATAGAAAACATTGTTATACATGTAGATATGCTGATTACAAAAGATGTGCATGTCTACATTTAAAATAATATATTTTCCAAATGGATTTTTATGTTTTTCACCAATTAAATTGATTGAAATTTACAAATATTAGGCAGGGTAAACAATTCGACAATGGCCATAGGGACAGGTTCTTAATCTATATATTTTTGTTAGTATTTAGCCCACCGATTTTCTGCAAAGGCAAAAGAGGACACGACAACCTTATCGAAGGCGGGTTTAAATACAAAATGGAAAGCAGTGGTGGCAATAAAGTTATTTGGAGGTGCGTGAAATGTACCAAACAACGCTGCCGTGGAAGATGCCATACAGTTGATCAACAAGTTGTCTTGAGAACTGATCATAATCATAAACCAGATCAATGGCTTTTAGAGATGGCTGCTGCTGGAAACATCACAGGCTATTAAAATGTTACGGAATATAGCGAAAATATGTATTCAAAAAATATCAAACAAGTCACGATAAAATGTAACGAAGCCACGAAAAAATATCAAACGAGCCACGTAGTGGAAGATTTTCATTTTTGTTCGTTTTGTACGCGTTTTGCGTCATCACGTACAAAACGAAAAATAACAAAAGTAATCTTACGCTATGTGGCTTCGTATAACCGCGGCCCCGGAACCAGGCATGCATCAATCCATCCATCTACAACGCTCGGAACATACAGCTCTACGTTATATACGTTATATAGATAAAGATAATAAATTGAAAACACAATTGCGACCAAAAAGCCATCTTTTAAGGGTTTTAATGGACAGCAGTGCATTCGGACTCTTGGATTAAACTTTTTTTTTAATTTTATATAATTTGTTTTTTAATTTAAAATTTATGAAATATTGGCTAGGATTTAACAACTATAATCGAATTCAAGTATCTACAATATATGTTTATAACATCATTCTATTTTTGTTAGCTTATTTTCCACTCTTATTTTGTACAAGTAAAAGAGGAAACGACAACCTTGTTGTAGGCGGTTATGAATATACTATGGATAGAACATGCTCAAATAAGATTCATTGGAGATGCGTCCGGTCATCTCCAACAACACGTTGTCTCGGAAGATGTCACACGGTTGGTTATCGAGTTCTCTTGAGATCGGACCATAATCATAAACCAGATCTACGGCTTTTAGAGATGGCTGCTGCTGGAAACACCTCAGGTTATTAAAATGTTACGGAATATAGTGAAAATATGTACAATGGATTCATCAATTTGGAATTTTTTTTTTTGATCTTATTTGATGATATTTCAATTAGGAATATTCGATAGCTACCAGACTATATTTTGACAGCCATATATTTACCTGAAAATTTTTTATACAAATTCTGTATTTGACAGTTAATGTTGGAGTCCGATTAATTAAGAAAGGCTTGTTGTTTTTGATGGCATTATTGTATAAAAATCTATTTAGGAATATTGTGAGTGAGGAATTCCAGAGGTATACATTTATCTACAAATGGACAGACTATAGGAGTTGAATCCGTATCGAAAATCACCGCGTTAACATATGTTCATTGAAAATCCTTTGTATTATATATAAATATTTTAAAATATTTACACTCAATAACTTGGGTGCAATTATGATGCAGTTTTTACATCTTATTCACTTTTATTTGCAAGATTGCATTGCATGCATAAAATAAGATATTTTGGCAAAATATTTCTAAAAGCATACAGTATTACAAATTTGAAATCAAAGACAAGTTTAGATTAACATCAATATTTTTGTTACTGTTATCATGTTTCGAAAGGAAAAAACGTTTCTGTTCATACACTTGTATCAATTTCATATGTTTTTTTTATCATTTGGCCCTTAAGTTTGTTCCAACAAGTAAATTTGTTGATTTTTATGTTTTTATTCATTGCTTATGTTAGCGAAAATCTTTACTTTTGAATAGTCAAAATTTGGACTGAAGTTATTCTGTATACCAGTACCAGTTCGCAAATATATTTTTGTAAGCCGTGTTTTTTTGTGTTTCTTAATTGGTTTATTGGCTTTATTGTGAAATCATGAAAGCTTACTTGGTTGAGGATGAAAAGATTTAGAAGTAGTGATATTATTTGTCAAATTTCAAAATGCGGATCTTTAGGGAACGAAAACATTTGGACGGAATTCACAACCCTTATTGTCTCCATTCGCGAACGCACTAACAAGGTTCTGTGTATTGCACAGTACATACAGTATACAGTATATATGCATAATTAGATGAAGGACATTAAAGAAATTTTGCAATAAAAATACTTGACCAGCATTATAATTCTGTATTATGTGATGCCAACGTAAGCATTTAATAATTAATGAGATATTTAAAGAAATATATTCAAGGCATGTCATGAAAAAAATAGCTTTTTAGTCTACACCAGGAAATATTTTGCATGCTTTTCCAAGCAGTTAAGCTCTCATATAAACTTTTATATAAAAGATAATAAATTGAAAACACAATGGCGACCAAAAAGCTAGCATTTACAGTAAGGGTTTTAATGGACAGCAGTGATATTCGAACTCGTGGATTGAGCTTTTTATTGAATTTTATACACTTCGTTTTTTAAAATTAAAAATTTATGAAATATTGGATATGATTTTAACAACTATGATAGAATTCAAGTATCTACAATGTATGTTTTTAACATCATTCTATTTTTGTTAGCTTATCCTCCACTCTTATTTTGTAAAAGTCAAAGGGGAAACGACAACCTTGTTGTAGAAGGTTATAGATATGCTAAGGAAAAGACATTTGAAAATAAGATTCATTGGAGATGCGTCAAGAAATGTGCAACACCCCGTTGCCACGGAAGATGTCACACGGTTGGCTATCGATTTCTCTTGAGAGCGGACCATAATCATGAACCAGATCCTCGGCTTTTAGAGATTGCTGCTGCTGGAAACACCGCAGGCTATTAAAATGTTACGGAATATAGTGAAAATATGTATTCATCAATTTGGAAATTTTTCTTTTGATTTTATCTGGTGATGTTTTAATTAGGAATAATCGTTCGCTACCAGACTATATTTTGACAACCATTAATTTACCCTTAAAATTTCTATACAAATTCTGTAAATGAAAGTTCGTGGTTAATGTTTGAGTCTCGTTGATTAAGAAAGGTCTGTTGCTTTTGATGGCATTATTGTGTAAAAATCTGTTCAGGAATATTGTGAGTGAGGAATTCTCGGGGTATTGATCTACGAATGGACAGGCTATAGGAGTTGAATCCACATCGAAAATCACCTCGTCCGCATATGTTCATTAAAAATTCTTTGTATTATATTCAAATATTTTGAAATATTTACACTTAATTTTGGGACATTTATATAGCTTAGTTGCAAATATGATGCAGTTTTTACATCTTATTCACTTTTATTTCTAAGATTGCATTGCATAAAATAAGATATTTTGGCAAAATATATCTGAAAGCAGATTAAAAATTTGAAGTAGTGAAATGTGCTTAAAGTTGGGTCGTATAATGCTTATTCAAACATGTGTAGTACAGTGACAACAAGGACAATAGAATACATTGTTATAGATATGCTGCTTACAAAAGATATGCATGATCTACTTTTAAAATAATTTATTTTCCAACTGGATTTTAATATTTTTCACCAATTTAATTTACAAATATTAGGCAGAGCAAACAATTCGACAATGGACATAGGGACAGGTTCTTAATCTATATATTTTTGTCAGAAGTCAGCCCACTGTTTTTCTGCGAAGGCAAAAGAGGACGCGGTAACCTTATCGAAGGAGGGTTTAGATACACATTGGAAAGCAGAGGACGTGGCAATAAAATTATTTGGAGGTGCGTGAAATGTACCGGCAAACAACGCTGCCTTGGAAGATGCCATACAGCTGGTCAACAAGTTATTTTGAGAATGGATCATAATCATAAACCTGATGTACGACTTATAGAAATGGCTCATTCGGGATTGTGATAAAGGCTTCTAAATTGTATTCTACCTGTTTCGGTTGCGATCCTAATACCATTGTGACATTAGTATGATGAAACGTTACTAAGCTATCACTATCCAAACTATGAAAATCATATAAGATATATTTTTACCTGTGAAATATGTAATCACAGTTATGTGAAACTGTGAGTGAGATTTCTTTGCATGCCGGCCCATTTTGTTCCTACATGTATATTGGCATGACAGCTACGGTTATAAATTAAGGCACTAGATCTGGAAAATTTGTCAAAGACAATTATAGATTAACATCAATATTTGTATGGTTACTATTATCATGTTTCGAAAGGAAAAAACATTTCGATTCATATCAATTCCATATGTTTTTTGGCCCTTAATAAGTTTGTACCAACAAGTAAGCCACATTCGTTGATTTTTATTTTTTTATTCATTGCTTATGTTAGCGAAAATCTTTTACTTTTGACTAAAGTTATGCTGTATCAGCACCAGTTCGCCAATCTATTTTTGTAAGCCGTGTTTTTTTGTGTTTATTAATTGGTTTATTGGCTTTATTGTGAAATCATCAAAGTTTACATGGTTGGGGATGAAAAGATGTAGAAGTAATGATATTATTTGTTAAATTTCAATTTAAGGATCTTTAGGGAATGAAAACATTTGTACGGAATTCCCAATCCATATTGTCTCCATTCGCGAACGCACTAACAAGGATCTGTGTATTGCACTGTAAATACAGTATACATGCATAATTGGATTAAGAACATTAAAGAAATTTTGCAAGAAAAATACTGACCAGCATTATAATTCTGTATTGTGTGATTCAAACGAAACGCGAATGTTGCAGTTAAAAAATAAAAACTTTTCACAGATTAAAATTAGGGTTTACTAAAGATAAGCATTTAATAATTAATGAGATATTTTAACAAATATATTAAGGCACATGTCATGAAACTTTTTAGGCAGCAACCAGGAAATATTTTGCATGCTTTTCCCGGCTATGCCCGGACTGTACTTACCGATAGAACGAAGCGATCGAGTGAAAGCGACGAAGTAGGCCTAATGAACGAACCACAAAACATACGAAGCCACGTAGTGGAAGATTTTCATTTTTGTTCGTTTTGTACGCGTTTTGCGTCATCACGTACAAAACGAAAAACAACAAAAGTAATCTTCGGCTATGGGGCTCCGTATAAGCGTGGTCCCGGAGCCAGGCATGCATCAATCCATCCATCTACAACGCTCGGAACATACGTCTCTTCTTTATATATATATACATTATATAGATAAAGATAATAAATTGAAAACACAATTGCGACCAAAAACCATCATTTAAGGGTTTTAATGGACAGCAGTGCCCTTCGGACTCTTGGATTTAGCTTTTTTTTTAACATTTATATAATTGTTTTGTTTTTTTAAATTTAAAATTATGAAATATTGGCTAGGATTTAACAACTACAGTATGATCGAATTCAAGTATCTATAATGTATGTTTATAACATCATTCTATTTTTGTTAGCTTATTCTCCACTCTTATTTTGTAAAAGTAAAAGAGGAAACGACAACCTTGTTGTAGAAGGTTATGAATATGCTAAGGAAAGGACAATTGCAAATAAGATTCATTGGAGATGCGTCTTGAAATCTGCAACAACCCATTGTCTCGGAAGATGTCACACGGTTGGCAATCGAGTTCTCTTGAGATCGGACCATAATCATAAACCATGTCTACGTCTTTTAAAGATGGCTGCTGCTGCTGGAAACGCCTCAGGCTATTAAAATGTTTCGGAATATAGTGAAAATATGAATTCATCAATTTGGAAATTTTTCTTTTGATTTTGTTTGATAATGTTTCAATTAGGAATATTCGATTGCTACCAGACTATATTTTGACAAGTGTTTATTTACCTGCAAAATTTCTATACAAATTCTGTAAATGAAAGTTCGGATAATGTTGGAGTCCCGTTGATTAAGAAAGGTCTTTTGCTTTTGATAGCATTATTAATTGTATCAAAATTTGTTCAGGAATATTGTGAGTGAGGAATTCCCGAGGTATTTATCTGCAAATGGACAGGCTATATGAGTTATATCCACATCGAAAATCACCTCGTCCACATATGTTCATTGAAAATCTTTTGTATTATATTCAAATATTTTGAAATATTTACACTTAATTTTGGGACATTTATAGCTTGGGTGCAAATATGATGCAGTTTTTACATCATATTCTCTTTTATTTCTAAGATTGCATTGCATAAAATAAGATATTTTGGCAAAATAAATCTGAAACCAGATTACAAATTTGAAGTAGTGAAATGTGCTGGAAGTTGGGTCGTATAATATTTATTCAAACATGTGTAGTAGGGCCTACAGTGACAACAAGGACAGTAGAATACATTGTTATAGATATGCTGCTTACAAAAGATATGCATGTCTACATTTAAAATAATTTATTTTACAACTGGATTTTAATGTTTTTCACCAATTTAATTTACAAATATTAGGCAGAGCAAACAATTTGACAATGGACATAGGGACAGGTTCTTAATCTATATATTTTTGTTAGAATTCAGCCCACTGTTTTTCTGCAAAGGCAAAAGAGGACACGACAACCTTATCGAAGGCGGGTTTAGATACACAATGGAAAGGGATTGTGGCAATAAAATTATTTGGAAGTGCGTGAAATGTACCAAGCAACGCTGCCGTGGAAGATGCCATACAGTTGGCCAACAAGTTCTTTTGAGAATGGACCATAATCATAAACCTGATGTACGACTTATAGAAATGGCTTATTCGGGATTGTTATAAAGGCTTCTAAATCGTATTCTACCTATTTCGATCCTTATACCATTGTGACGTTGGTATGATGAAAAATTTCTAAACTATCAATATCCAAAACTATCGAAATCATATAAGATATATTTTTAAATGTAAAATATGTAATCACAATTATGTGAAACTGCGAGGAATTACACATTGTTAACTGTGAGTGAGATCTGTTTGCATGCCGGTCCATTTTGTTCCTAATTGCTGACAGCTAGGGTTATAAATTAAGGCACTAGATCTGGAAAATTTGTCCTAGACAAGTTAAGATTAACATCAATATTTGTGTTACTGTTATCATGTTTCGAAAGGAAAAAAAACATTTCGATTCATATCAATGGCATATGGTTTTTTTATCATTTGGCACTAAGTTTGTTCCAACAAGTAAATTTGTTGATTTTTATTTTTTTATTCATTGCTTATGTTAGCGAAAATCTTTACTTTTGTCTAATGTCATGCTGTATCAGTGCCAGTTCGCAAATCTATTTTTGTAAGCCGTGTTTTTTTTTGTGTTTCTTAATTGTTGTATTGGCTTTATTGTGAAATCATGAAAGATTACGTTGTTGAGGATGAAAAGATTTAGAAGTAGTGGTATTATTTTTAATTTTCAAGTTACGGATCTTTATGGGATGAAAACATTTGTACGGAATTCACAACCCATATTGTCTCCATTAGCGAACAAGGATCTGTGCATTGCACTGTAAATACAGTATACAGTATACATTATACTAAGCACATTAAAGAAATTTTGCAAGAAATATATCTGACCAGCATTATAAATTTATATTTTTGTATTGTGTGATGCAAACGAAACGCGAATGTTGCAGTTAAAAAAATAAGAAAAATGAAAACTTGGAAAAGATATCACAGGTTAAAATTAGGGCCTAATAACGGTACGTATTTAATAATTAAAGAGATATTTTAACAAATACAGTATATTCAAGGTATCTCATGAAAAAAATGGCTTTTTAGGCTACACCAGGAAATATTTTCCATGCTTTTCCAAGCAGTTATGTTCTCATTAAACGTTTATATAAAAGATAATAAATTGAAAACACAATGGCGACCAAAAAGCCATGAGTTTTAATGGACAGAAGTGCCATTCGGACTCTTGGATTGAGATTTTTTAATGAATTTTTATAGTTGTTTGGTTGTTTTTTTAATGGAAAATTTATTAAAATATTGGCTAGGATTTACCAGCTATGATAGAATTCAAGTATCTACAATGTATGTTTCTAACATCATTTTATTTTTGTTAGCATATTCTCCACTATTATTTTGTAAAAGTCAAAGAGGATTCGACAACCTAATTTCAGGAGGGTTTAGATATACCCTGGAAAGAATACACGCAGAAAAAGTTTTTTGGCGATGTGTGAAATGTTCATCAGGTCGCTGCCATGGAAGATGTCATACGAGTGGTAATAGAATTCTCTCCAAAACGGACCATAACCATGCACCTGATAGCCGCCTTTTAGAAATGGCTGCTTCAAGAAACGTGGATCCAAATTGATAAATATCGTGTAATAAAACGTCGATTTCACAATTTAAAGGACATTCGGCCAATTCATAGTTAATGAAGGTTGAATAGCGTACCTTATGTATTGGATTTGCATGATGGGATTTTGCAGTTGGTCAAAACAATGATTGGCCGTGCAGTTACTATCGGAGTTGATACTCGAACAGTTGATGACAAGTCCCTGATTCATGATGTGGTGACTTAAGTACTTGGTCAACTTCGCAAATGTTTGTTCTAAAGAAAATAAACAAATGGAAACTTGTAGATTACATCGTTTTTCATGTGAATTTGAGTATTCTTCGAACTGTTCATATTGAACAGTGAGTTATTAAGAACCAATTTGATACTGAACTTAGACATGTACTATACACATGTCTACATTTTTACATGCAACGTATATCTAGCTGTACGTGAAAGTAAATTAAGGTTAATCGAAATTGGAATCATTTTAAAGTTGTTTTTTCCTAGAATTAACTAATTAAATTCTTTTTCAATTTTTGTTAGCTTTTTCTTCATCATAAAGGGCGAATACCTGCTTGGAAAATTCCTTTTACTGTTTGAATTTTTTTACTTGATTGTACAATAATATGGTATCTCACGTGCAAGTTGACATCACTTGTCTTAACATTTCGATGCTTATTCAAACCGATATTGATTTAAGACTAAGTTTTTCCATTTCCTCCTCCTTCCGCTAATTACATGTGCATTGCATGATGGAACGTGTTCTTGCGTTGTTGGTAATTGACCGTTATTGGATTATTGAATAAATTTTGGATATTTGCATCCATCCTATGTATAGGATGCCATGGCTTCTAAATGTGCCGCATTAAATACACGATCATTTTATCTTTATTTATCCATCGTTCAAAGCGGTTCTGCAGTATTTTTTCATGGTAATAAATCAGATCTTATAGAGTACTAGGACGGCATGGCCTCTTTACATGTACTTAAGGATGTGCCTTATACTGTAGTTGGTAATAAAATTATCCATAGTTTGGGTGGTAATCGTAATATATAGATTCGTTTAATGGGAATATTGCGCCGATGGGAATGATTTTAAAATGCCTTATTAGTTTTGAATATCATGCATTGAAAATGTTTTTTATTTCTCGAAGTTTTCTTGAACGATTTGTATGATATGCTTTGCTTTTCCTGATCTCAGTGGTGCATTAAATTAATATGGAAATGTTCACTTGATATTTAAATGTTCAAATGTATATTGTATAGAAGTCATCAACCACCTTTAAACGTATGCTGTATTTTTCTGATATCATGTTAATCGTAGGTTAAAAAATACATTTGGCGAATTTTGTTTAAATGGGCGTATTTTAATACAGTATGTTCATATATTTTCTTAGAGGCTTGAAGAAAAAAAGCCTCATTGAAGGAAATGTGCAGGTACATTTTCAGTCGGGGAAGTTATAAAAGTTATCCCAGGGAGACAATTGTAGAAAATTATAAATACACTTAATACTGTATATTGGCATATTTTCGTTGACGTTAATTTAAATACATGTAGCATGGACCCCATGAAAACCATCCTTATAAACTCCGCGAGATATGTGTAATTTTGTGAGTGAGGAATATACCGAACACCGACCTTCTTTGATCCTTGAAGTAGAATTGCAAACCAAACAAAACCTTTTTTTTTCATCCCATCTTCATCTTTAAGCAAGGTCATTGACTACTTCTCAAAAACGTATTAACCATGATTTTTTTTGTAGCTCTAGAATTGCTGTTAACAAAAACTGCCAGAAAAAATGCCATGAACCTCGTCTATAAAGGTTATTTCTATAAGAGGGAAAGAAGCTATAATGCCAACGAAATTATTTGGATATGCTCGGAAACGAGCAAAGGCTGTCGAGGACGATGCCAGACAATTAATAATGAAGTGTTCATGAAGGCAGAACACAATCACAAACCAAGTGTGGACATTGTTCATCTCCAGGAAGAAATGATGCATCAGATTCCTTGATTCTATTAACAAATGAATAGAACTGGTAGTTTGGTCATTGACATAGTTATGTGAAAATATTAATTCTCCTTGTTTGGCACATGTTTATTGAAAAAGCAACCTTTCATTATTTTTTTTCAATATTTATCCCAAATGCAATCTTCGACAAAATTTGAAGATAATAGTGAACTACATGTACTGTATTTCCTAACATAATTTCGATATTTTTTTTTAGAATTGTGCAATCGCAAATACATGCACGCTCGTGTTTTGTTTCTTTAAAACCACTTTCATTTTCAATTAAGTTTGTAATAATTTCTTGATTTCGTTCTTAAAATTTTTCAATACGATGTTTTATATCTACAAATGTTGAGTCATTAGTTCATGTGTTATAAATTCATATTGTTGTATTTTGTTTTGTATTGTTTGGCATGGCATGGTTATTTACACTTGTATTTCACAACTTCGTGGAATTGAATTGCACATTTAATCATTAATTGTCATATCATCGAATTGCTCGATGTTAAGTTAAAGATAATTTTGTTTCCTATTAAATGAATTACAATCAGTTTTTACTGAAGTATATTTTTGTATCACATGATTTATTTTGAGAGTAGTTTTACTTAGTTTCTTATTTGTTGAATTTCTTCGTCATGTATTTCTACAAAAATGAAGCGAACTATTTAGGATATTTTGGAAGAAACTGCAATGAAAGTGCTGTAATTGAAAATATCATAGGACCCCAAATGGTTTCCGAGGATCACGTTGGCCTAAGGACTGATTTCTTTCATCGTACTGCTTGGAAACTTCTTGGAAAAATGTGCGAATGTCAGTGGTGAAAAAAGCAACATTTTAATCATTTCACTTCAGCTATGATCTTCAGTGTGCAAAGTTTTATCAAGTGTTGAATGGTCTTCTGACCATTGATTTTTCATAACTCGATATGAAATAAATGCTGTTAATTTACTTTTTATTTCTAAAGCCATTGAAAACAACTGCAGGTAACTTCAGCAGTTTTTTACTTTTTTATTTTTTTAAATGTAATTGGTGAAAATTGGCCATTAAAACCTAATGCTAAATGCATGCACATGTCAGTAAACCAGTATTATTGAAGTATAAGGCATGCTAAAAATTAAAATGAATTCTAATGCTAAGCTTTTTTTGATTTATAGACATAGGATTCGCTATTACGCCTCGAATTAATTCAGTATGGAACGTAGAAACCATGCGTCATGCTATCAAGGCTGTACAATCAGGGATGTCCATCAGAAAAGCTGCATTGTTCTTCCAAATGCCATATCCAACTCTAAGGCGCTATGTATCACTCACCAGGCAAGGTCGAAAGCCCCAGAAACACGATAAAAATGAGGACAATTTAGTTCCCGTTTCACATTTAGTAAGTATTCAAACGAGATTGTGTGATCGATTATATTTCAATTACATCAGGTGATCTAAATGTTGTTAATTTCCAAAAGATGTTAATTTTTTTATTTTTGTTAAAATATAAAAAGAGCTTATAGTTAAAATAGATTTGCAAATATTTTATAGCCTGCATAGCGGGTAATTGGAGGTACGATTATCCTATTCCTATGGTGCGTCTTAAAGCTAGGAAGCTTTTTCTTCACCACGACATCCTGTTAACTCTAATTGTCAAATAACTAATGAGAGTTTGCAAAATTTAACGTAGAAATATAATTGCAAATTTTGCATTTGAATGGATGTAACATTTTTCATTGAGAGATTTGGTTGGAATTCAGTTTTATTATAAATTTTAATGATGTTCAAATCAATGATTTTACCATGTATTAAGTTAAAAACTTTAATATGGTAGCAAAAGTGTGGAAAACTGTACAAAAAATTTGAAAACTTAGAACGCTCCTGAGGGGTAGGCAATCACTTACAGCATTCGAACCATGCATGATTGCCTGCGTTCTAGGGGTTATTGCTGATTTTATAGCTGCTAGGTAGCTCGGTCAGTTTTTCTTTCCGCACATAAACTGTATTTCTTCTTTATACTTCCTTTGCCTAAATTATGTCCATTTAACTATTTTTGTGATTTTGAGCTAAGCTGAAAAATGCATTGATGCCACACCCGGAAGTGAAAGCATGCCATTAAATGTTGTTTGACACCCTGTTACATTCTTAGCATATGCATAATATACATGTATATATAATGTTGAGTGATTCCGCTGAGTTAATTTGATTTTACATTTTTAATGGTTTCAGATTCCTCACATAAATTACACCAGTGAGCATGATGTGGATTGTGGATAAGCTAGTTGTCAATGTGAATTTCAAGATCCTAGTCATCAGAGGAAATCTGACTTTTTTTAGCAGCTTTTTAATTGAAAATGCAATCATTAAGACACTCCCGAAACTTTACAGCAAATTCGGGATTCACGGCAAAAGGCATATTTTTAAAAACAACGTACAAGTAACTGAAATCAGAAAATCATCATTTTCATTTATGACAATAAGGGAAATCAGCATGAAAACTGATCACAAGCAAATGCTTGGGAAGTAATTATTTGTCTTCATGTTTCCACGAACGCCTATAACTTTTCCAGGAAGTTTATGCAAGTTAATTAAAACATCTGTTACTGCTTGATTAAAAACTGATAGTAAATCCAAGCTGTACAAAAATGTATACTTTCTGAAAGGATTTTCGTAAATTTTATAAATCATATTTATAAGCAAAAATTAGAGTATGGAAAAGTTGATACTTTCTTATTTTGGTTTAACAATTTTTCCCAGTTACCGCATTCATACTTTAATCTCAATTTCAATTTGTGTTTGTAAACCTGAAATGTTTGGATGCATCGTTTACAAGAACATTCCATTATAATTAACGCTACCTTTACGGAAAAGTTTACAAAACACCAATATTGCTTCGAATGGTCCAAGTTGCATGGGACTGTAATGAATCATTGCATGTAACATATTGTACCCAGACTCACTGCCATATACAGTAATTGATGGCTACATTGGGCTAGCCTTTCCTGACAAGGTATTAAAAGTATGTGCAATTACGTCTTACTCCGTGAAATAGCACACTGCATAGGCACTACTTATTGTGTTTAGTTCAAACGAATTTATAGTATTTATTAATAGTTCTACATTTTCATGTATTTCTTTTATAAGTCATTAAAAATCAATTTTTGAATTTTTAGCAGTGAAATAATGCACTTATTCGCGAAATAAGGAGGGTGTCCTTCGTGAGTTCTCTTTAAAGTATCACTTGAATGATGGCAAGAATTTGCGCAATGAACTGAACATTACTAAAAGAAAAATTTCAACTCAACACGTGTTGAACATCTTTGTTTTCTAGTTTCGAATGATAGATTTTACTACACTGTAGTTCATTTAGGCAATCATAACCATTGCGTCATACTATGACGGTTAATCTTCGTGTGTTTTGTAATGACCATTAATTCGGATTTCGTTGAGGATTTAAAAAAAAAGATTCATTAAGCCATAGTAGGTTTTGTTAAGATTTGTTTTATTGCATCTTTAAACTGTGCACATAGTTTCATTACAATTCGTGTACACTGAGAATTAAAAAAAACTACAATTTAAATTCTACAATTTGATTAGTAAGTTTTACATGGCGTGTCTCTTCATTTTTGAAGGTCACAAGGAAATAATCAACAATAATTAGGAAGTCTTTGTCAAAAAATAAAAGCATTAATTTTCTTATACTGTATGTACTGTATTATTTTTTAGTTATTTAAGACAAAAACTTGCATCTCACACAAATTGATGACATTACCATTCTCCTCAAAGCAGTCGGGATTATCGGTTTTCATGCATTTTTCTGAAATTTGTAAAGTAACATACCGTCCAGGAATTGGTTCTGGATGACAGAAATCCATCCAGAAATCGTCGGCAAGACCATTATATTTAAAACAAATGGGATTACTTTCAAAATTGACCGGTGCGTCTAGGGACGTATCGCCGTTCATCCCGACACGGATTACAGAGTGGTGAAACCTTTTCTTAAAGACTAGAAGAAAATTTAAGAAAAAATAATATTAATGAGAGATGTAATGTACATGATGTATTGGGAACATCATCCCATGTAAAATCACATGTCGAATTTATTTAAGTAAGATATTGTGAAAAACGTGTATGATAACTCCGCAAATATTGTGTTATAGCAAAAACAGACAAAAGTAATCAGAAAATGTACATATAACAGGTGTACTCAAAAACAGAATTTATGAATGACACTTTTGACAGTCACGTTTGCAAAAAGCATGTATTAGATGTTTTAATGTTTTAAAAACAGGGATAACCTGGAGTGAATTGAACCCTTGAACTCATTCTTGGGAAGTGTATACTTTTCCTGTTTAGAGGGAAAACTGTATTTTATGTGGAATATTGATCGAGTGGTGAGTAGCAACATTTGGCCACCGATTTCCTAGTAATGTACATGTATGTACTTTTAATATAAATATACTGTAAGTTATTTTGTATTTTGCCATATTACTTCTATTCACGCGACTCATGCTTTGGCTTTTAAACCAAAAAATGACTTTTAAAGCATTCCATATTTGCATATACAGTACCTTACTTACGGTCATTATCGTTATTGGTGATGTTTATAGCAAAAACATGGTAGGTCTCTCGGAGGTCGATCCACACCCACGCATTGCTATTCATTTCGCTATCCACGCACAGTTTCTTATCTTGTTGGTAAGTACGAGCTAAGTTACCGTCCACGAGAAACGCAGATGAATTAGATCCTTGCACGTAATCTTTCTGTACTTTTGCTGGTTTTCCTAGTGCAACGTTCGTTAAACCTAGCGCTGAAAAGTTTTGCAATGCACGTGTATGAAAACATGTCCATGCAGCTACAAAGTACATTTTTGAATGATTTAAACATATAGACTTTACCAAATACTTGTTCTTCTGCATTTGCATCGTTCATCTGAAATTGATTAGAGAAAATAACTGTACAATTGAAGGTTTTTCCTGGGGTTTCGTTGAATAATCCCAGCAGACAGTGAACTGCACTTTATTCACAGAAACAGCATCCTTTGTACAGTTATTTTTGGGTTAATGGCATTAAAATGAAGGCCATCGAAATTTCATTTTGCATAAAGATCATATGATTTACCGTTTAAAAATATAACGGTAATCATAGCTGTTATTCATAAAATTTGATATGCATCCTCTTCTAGAATTTACAGTCATCTTACATACATATGCTCAATTCTGGTAATTTAGTTAATTTGGTCTTAATTTTGAACACTTTATTGTTATCAAATCGGATGACTCAAGATTTCCTTTTCATCAACGTTATATCATTTATCAGTGGAGGCATTTTTTGGCAATAGGTTTCCAGATGGAACAATCCTATTTTTAAGGAAGCTTTTTTATGGATTTTTAAGGAGAAATATAAGAAGATCTTCACGCTCTCTAACAATTGCAAGTATTTTTTTTTTATTTGACAATGTTTTGTTTAAAAAAATTTAAATTTGGAATATTATACTTAAACACAATTTTGTACCTTTTGATTTTTATAACAAGTGTATGTTATGGATTCGTTCACATGACACTCATCTTGGTTGTCGCGTGTATGAATGATGTAGCCGTTTCCAAGTTGGGCCATAGCACACATTCCTGAATTAAAACTTAAAAATACAAAAACAAAGAAGAAAGGCGTGTCGCCATAAGCAGTATTTAAATCAAATCATATTGACAGATATGCATATTACTCTCACTTACCAAAACATGTAACACTTCGACATTTCCTGACAAGTTAAGGCACATTTTAGAAGAGTAAGATCATTCCTGCATACAATTTCTTTGGGAAATGACACTGGTAGTTTGTAATTCGTGCGAACTTTTAGGTGGTTCTGCTGATAGGTAAGGAGCATGTGGTTTGGTTCCGATACCAGAATTATGATAACAAACGTACTAATAACATTTTGATATTTCCACATTTTGGTTATACTTTAAAACGCCTTTCTTTACTATTTTTACAATAACTGACCTTCGAGATCGAAATATAAGTTAAAGTTAATTTATAATGGCAAATTAAGAGGCAACAGAAAACGTTGAAGAGATGAGAAATCCAAATAGAATTTTGAGTTTCGCCTTAATTCATTTATACCTTGTTCCTCAAAGGATTTTTGGATGAAGTGATTGTTGATTAATCTATAATATAACCACTTAATGAGAAACTATTCTATTCATATTTTGTTTCATGTATAAATTCTTTTCCAACAACGCTTCATTTATGTTTGAAAATGTGTCCTCCCAAATCAATTTAAACGTCCTAAATTTTAGTAGCGCAGGAGTGGATACAAAAATGAATGCAGAAATTAACAGTGGAACTCATTAGGGAAGATTAAAGGTCAGGGAATGTTGTATGGCTTGTAAATCAATCACGTGCGTGGATTGTCCTTCTATAATTGACTGTCATGACAACATGTACAGAACATAGAGTACATGTATAATTCTAAATTTCAAATAATTATATTTGTAAATGCCATGTAAAGCTAACCTAATGGATATTGAACCAATTAAGCTTGAATAATATTATCCTAGATAAAACTACTCAATTAAAAACGGTATGTTCATGTATGGTTGCCAAGAACCATTGTCCGAGCAATAACTATAAATTGTACTACCTTAATATTTCTGTCGAGTTACTGATGGACAGAGACAGCAAGTGATTGAGAGAAGAAAAGAAAGGTTATGACCGATTTTAGAGGAACTGTCCGTCATTGTCCAGAAGTAATTTTGGATGACCAATGAAACCAAAGTCAGGACTTGGATATACCAAATGGGCAGTGGGGCGTTTACGGCTCTGCTACTTTGCAGGTTTTACCATTTGTAAATGTCAATTGGATAATCTTTCAAACAATACATCTTTTCTACCCCTGATAAAATTAAATGTGATATCGACTTCGCAAAAGTATTGATGCTGCAAGGTATTTGGATTAGATTTTTGCAATTTGTTAGGTTACGGAATCGATGATAAATATTAGGGGTACTGAGACAGATGCTTTGCGATTGGTACTTTTGGCAATCGTGAAATTAAGAGCGCAGAATCGACACGCTAATTGGTTTTAAAAATGTACTCCAGATATTGACAATTGCCAATTTAAATTATACTCTTTATTCTGTGTTATATTTGGTTTACCCATCACCATATCAAAACAATTGGTTAAGAACTAAAAGACGTAGTTTATTGAGAAACTCTGGTAAAGTTTGGTTACCATTTATTTTTTTGGGGGGTGGAGGAATTGCCTCCAATGCACCAGTCGATCATTTGTGCTGTTGTATGTGATAGGGGCAAAATGTAATTTTATTTCTTGCTCCTCTGTTTGTCGTGCTAGGGTCAGCTCGGGGCTTGCTACACCGCCCGATTTGGCGTATTGTTGTAATTGAGTTCATAGTTTTACCCTGTTGTGAAAGAAATTGAAGAGTTTTATTTGCGTTGCTGTCTGAATTTCCTTTCTTTCTGCTCACCACAGTTGCGGTAACTTGCGGGCATTAACGATTATGGGGTGCATCAGTGTTTTTTGGCAATAATCACACCTTTGCATTATTCCATTCTCTTTGTATCAAAATATTTTTCAAAATTATTTACTCATGTCGTTAGAAAATTTTAAAATTTCAATAGAATATTTTGAAAAGCTGATTTTCTAAATCTGAGGTGGAAATGTTAGCTTTTGGAGCGACAATGTACTAACACGTACATCATGCCATTTAACAGCGTTTATAATAATTTCAATGATTTTTTTAGCAATTTACCAAAAAAAATCTTTGATTTATCATCTGCAAACATGTATATTAGCTCACTGCTAGAATACTGCCTATTTAAAATTTTGTTTCAAATATAATGTATTTCTTCGGTAGTTTGTATACGCGATGAAATTTCAAATTAGCGACGAAATGGCGGGAATTGTTAGCAGACGATAGCTGCGCGTGAACAGAGGCACATGTTTCTTATTGGCTATTCAAGGAGCCCTTTGTTTGAAAGGTGTTTTCTTTCGTCTCGTCCAGAAGCAGTTTTGTCAAAGCTGATGTTGGTGCGTGTTTGCATTCATGTGTTTTTCGCTACATGTTTTTTCCTGTTTATTAGCAGATTTTTTATAGTGAACTAGACTTGTGAAGTTTTCGCAAAGGTGAGAGCTCGAACGGTTTTTTTTTACGAAATAATATCCATTCAAATTGAGGAACTCCATGCTTACTTTGCAGTTTTTGCCTGAAGTCCTACGCACAGCTGTGCACGCCATACAAACGTCCAAGCCATATACTACAATACATCGATGAAAACCTTTTCTGGTAATATAACCCTCGTTAATATTTCTTATAATTTGGGCAGGCTGAAAGTATATCCCGTATTCGAAATATTTATAATTATATATATGATCCACTTTGGACCCCTCCTCAGATGCATATATGCAAATAATCCAAAAAAACGTGTGGTCCTTAAGGATTTCAGATAAGGGATTCTCATCTGCCTGTAGCTACATACAGTATGTAACTAGTCAATTTGGCTTTACCGCCTAAATGAGAGAAATTCACATATGGCCTATTCATTTTTGATACGGAGCTTATTAATTATTATGAGCTCATTTAACTGTGTTCTCTCATATCATGTGACCATAATAAAAATAACCCTTTCACAAAGAATAATTTTATTATGGTCACCACGTGTTTAGTTAGAACGCAGATGATCATAAAGTGGCAAGCCATAATTAATTTCATCTGTAATTGGCTATAACGTCTTTTAATGAAGTATTTAGATAATCAGGCTTTACATTTGGATGCAATTATCGACGTGCAACGATTAATTTTTTGGACGTTGACCATGCATGGCTACGAACACAAAGGCCACTGAAACATACTTGTCATGGCTGGCTGGCTCAATCCAGAATGAGTAAATAAGTAGTCAAAATACAAATAAATGTGCCACAGGTCACCAAATGTTACATTGTCTCTGCATTCGTGAGGAGGGTTTCCTCAATCATATAAAAATGTTCTTGAAGCCAGTTACATTTTGGGGAAAGGGGATTCTCAGGAAATTGAAAATGAATTAGTTCTGGACATTACTAATTTTACTTTAAGGTTCTATACAATCTGCAAAGTGATGGCCTTTACTTTTCATTTTGGAGTCTCTGAACAAACTTGCTCCACAAAATGCTTTGACACGTTCTGTAGAACAGTGCAATATGGTGTCACAAACCTCATGTAGTTTTCGCCTTCAGTCTATCAAAATATCCTCATGCACTTTCACGTTGTTTTGTGGAGTTTTGGTTGTCGGCCATCAGCCACAATGTCCAATGTGGTTGAATGAAGATTCCTATTCATCCGGGAAACGTTGTATTGTCACAAAATAATATTTCATTTAACTTTAGATTTATGTTTAAAAGCATTATCGCTATGTTGTAATGCTAACAATTAAACGCCGTAAAATGCCGTTACCATAAAAACGTTTTCATCAGGTGTCTTTTAATAAGGCCAAAATATTGAAATTAATAATACAACTTTACCCCTGTAAGTATGATATTACTTTAATGTCTCATCAGCCACGTGAAAAACTTTTACACAGATTTGTCTGTATTTCAAGTGCTCCTTGTACCTACTGTAAATAACAAATGTTGCAAATGTTGAGAAAAAGTTTTTTAAAAGGTAAACATTGCCATATATTTCTCCTATTTTCCTTACTAGATAACTGAAAATGTCTCACTCTGCCAACCTTGAAGATTCTACTATTTTAACATTGGTGAAAAATAAACTAAACAGTGAACGGATTAAACTCTGGCTACCTCCATATAGCGATGAAGAAGGCAACAGAGCCGAGTTTACTGGGGTAAGTGCACTAGCAATCTATTTTTAAAAATAAACATTTCCCAACATGTCTCTTTAGTCTAAATTTAGAAATGTTTAGAGTAAGCGTGTGTTTATGGAACTAGAATGAAGCAATGACATACCAGATGGGTTTGTTATCTGTAAAAGTTAAATATCAGAATATTTTATATTATTTAATTATCCTTCAATTTTATTCTCTCCAGTATTCAAATATGTTGGTTGTGATTTTTCTGTAAAAATGTTGTAAACATTTATTATCCTTCCTATTTATACCAAACTTTTGCAAGCTTTTTTTTTTGCACAGCCTGATTTGTGAAGATCATCATGACAAGGAACTAGTATTATTTATCATGGCAGTCCAATTGTGGCGCATTCCAATTCCAATTTGCAAAGAAATTGCACGAGAAAATACATTTTGAATTTTTCAAATCATTTAAAAACTTTAAAATTTTACATTTTAAAGGAACTAATCAAAAGATTTGCCGAAGAATTGCATCTGTCTGAAACAGAAAGTGAAAAAGCAATCGAAAATCTTCGAACGACATCAGTCGAACGGCTAGCATCTAGAAACAGATATACGCTTACAGGAGTAGCAGCTTTGAAAGTCAAAGTCACGTCACAGAATAGAAATCAAGTAATTATAAACTAATGTATGTTTTATCAGTTGCCATTTTCGTCCATGCGTTAATTACATTTTTGTTTGACAGAATATCTCCAAGCAAAGCTTTACAGTTGATACTAAATTGGACGTGGATGGTGCAGAACTTCGTAAACTTATTGCTAATCAGTGCAATGTTGAGCCCAACAAAGTAAAATTAATATCGGCTGGTCGTCTCATACGAGATGATGCAATTCTTAGCGAGCAGGGTATTTCGGCAAGTGACATTAATTTTCATTATAAGTTAATTGACCTACTTTTTGTATCAATTTCTTAATTTCTGTAACTATGTCACCTCAGGTAACTTCTACTGTAATGACTATTGTTTTACAAGCGACCCCAAATAATTTCACCAATGAAGCAAGCTCTTCTGTTCAAAAGACACGGGAAGATGCTGAAATTGTTGCAGACCAAGCAGGTATTGTTAAATAGTGGATAAAATTCATTGTATGCCAGACTATTTTTAATGAAATTGCTTTGAAAATGTGGAAAAATATAAGACACGTCACCTAAAGTTTCTCGGAAATTTTTGTCGCTGTAATTTTCAGGACACAATTATGACATGGATTTAATGCAAATCGCCGATCAAAATGGCCGAACGATAACAATTCCAAAGAGAGAAAAGAAGGTTGGACTCACAAAACTAAGTTGCAATCAATTTATCTAAAAAAAAAATATTGTAGCTGTACTTCTATTTTTCTTTTAGGCTCTTAGTTTGGCAATGATATTAAATGAGAAGGGAAAAGCAGCACTTCGAAGACACGAGTATTCTGATGCAATTCTTCTGCTGCTTGAAGCAGATAAGGAATTTAAGTACGTATACTTTACATTTACTCACATGTATTTCAACCTTGTAATCGTTTTACAGATTTGTTAATATGTACTCTTACTTTAGGAGTTGTTCTGCAGACATTCTTAAATCTGTAGACAATTATGCTTTACTTTGCTTGGATATCACCTGGTGTTACCTTTGTCTTAAAAGCATTGAAGATTTACCAGATGCTGGTAAGGCCTGATTACTTGATACCGAAATTATCAATAGCATCATATTGGTGCTGTGGCTTCAAATATTTAGGGATTTTCTGTAACAAACATTGAGACCAAGGTGATGTTTTCTTTTTTCCATTAGAATCTAGATTGAAAACTTGTGAAGAATGTCTGCATCGAAGTTATGGGAAAAATTTGGAGCGACTTCAGGCATTGAAAGTGAGTACATCTACTTTAAACATGAGATTATCGTTTTGGCATTTTCCATTTTATCTTTAGCAAAATGACTAAAGAGTTTGCAACTCTTGACGTTGCTTCACGTACTACGCAATGTTACAACGTGCCATTTTCTTGTTTAGGGAACAACTGGGCATGAGTCTCCCTTATTTGTCCGTTTGAATTTGCTGAAGGGAATAACTGCATATTTCCGTAGACAGTGGAAGGTTGCCGAGAAGCTTTTTACTGAGGTAAGGGTACAAGTGGATAATTTGCAAATAAGAGGACAGTATTACTCATGATTTATTCATATATAATCAAATTTTCTAATGTCACCCTTTTTCCCTAGCTGTACTTGTTATTGTTCACTTCAAATTATCGATCACATTGTTATACATTATACTTTAGTTTCTAGATTAATTTTTTCTCCAAGAAATAATTAAAACTTAAATGAGTTTTAAAAAACGAGGGTTACTTTGTAAAGTGAAAATTCTATAGTTATTTAAAATAACCGGAAACTGGGCCATGAGCAAAATACTAACAGTCTTGAGCTTAAGCGGCGATGATGTTTTCGTGGATCGGCAAGAAATTCCTGAAGTATAACGGTTGGAAAACCCTAGTGAAAAAATTCTAATAGATGCTCCACAATCTTTTCTTCGTTGTTTATCCCATGTTCTGCTTATAAAATAAGTGAAATTAAACCATTGTAAGGTGTTATAATTTTTTTTTAATGAAAGTAAACTCAGAATAAGCCAGGTTATTTCCCCACTCAAATACTCAAGAGGTATCTTAGGTATTAAATTGTAAATTCTGTGACTAATGCCTGATATTTGCAGGTTGATAATGAGCTAAAGCAGCTAAAAGTCGATGATGAGAAGTTATCACAAGGTAAATTGGACTTTGGTATTTTTCTAATGATTTTATAGTGCATTAGTGATAATTTGTATATTTATATTTTTTTAGTAATGGCAATTGGTTATTCTGCCTCAGAGGCTCGCCTTGGCTTAAGAAGTTGTAATGGTGATGTGGAAATGGCTGTCAATTATATTCTAAATCGCCGAAAGGTAAGTTTAATCTTGTTTTTAAATCTGTTGATATGAAGATATAAAATTTTGAAACGTTGTTAGTTATTAAAGCATAGCTGGCTATATTAGTATGTGGTAGTCATGTCAGTGGTCCTCAGTCTGCGTGCATTTTTTATGCATTCAACCACATTTTAAATTTATAGGAGAAAAAGGACCACCATGAAAAAGAGAAGGAGGAACGGGCCAAGCGGAAAGAAGCCAAGAAGCTTGGAAATACTTCTAATGGAGAGCAGTGAGTTGAGCATTGTTTAAAAAAGTTTCTTATTTTGTGAAATGCATGATCACGGGGTTATACTGGTTACTGCAATTTTTCTACAGGTTGAATATAGACTTTTATCGACTTTTACTCTCCATGGGGTATCCATCTGCAGCTGCTGCTCAAGCATTGCAACAGTCAAATAACAGTATTTCCCTCGCAGTGCAGGTAATTTGTAAGCTTGTTTTTGACAAACATTGTTGTGGTATTTTTTCATTCTCGATCTTCGTTTTAACATTAACAGATTATTCAAGATCACCCCGACCTAATTAATCTCAAAGATGAAACTCACATTTCCGATGAAATGGTGGTACAGGTACGAATGTGAATTATTTTCATTTATATACAGCGCTAGATTAGTATCGTGATTCCCAAATATACACCAAAGCATTGACGAAGTATGCAGTACCAGTGCAAGTAGCCATTTGAATTTACATTCTCGCTATAAGGTGGTGTTGAACTTGTTTTTTTTATAGCAAAAATACTGAAATTTATATTTGGCTTTTCAATTTGGAGTTAAATAAGGCGATGTAAAAGTAGTACCTGCAAATCCTAAAATATTTCTGATAATAATTTACGAGTAGTTTTAAGAAGGCATTCAAAAGTTAGTCCCAACCTTGGAGGATAATTCCTTTGCCAACCAACTTATATTTATATGCATATTTTTTGTTAGTTGCCCCGTTTTTTTAAAACAAAGTAAACCCGTAAAGTTAAGAACCTTTCTTAAAATTTAAGCGACATCAAGCATGATGTGTTAAGGGCACGTATTAATAAAAAATTCATATAATGATGTTAAATTGTAGGTGGCCTCGTGTGGTTTTAACCATGAAGTTGCAAGGAAGTGTCTCAAAAAGCATCACGGAAATGTCCAGGCTGCAATAGATGAACTAATTGCCAGTGGGGGTATTTTTATGGAGGTTGTGGATACTGCAAGCAGCAAAGGTCAGTTTATTTTGAATTTAAGTACTAGAAAACCTCAGTGGTGAATTATGATCATTTCCTCAAGAAAATCTATATACAAGTATTTATAATACAAAACGCGTCCATCTTGCTTTTTGGTGTTTGTCATGTTCGTGGCTTCGGGATGGGGCCATTCTCATGTCGCGCGTAGCGTGGGGGGGTCTGTGTCGCTGGCTCAGGGCCAAGGGGGACGAGCATTTTGGAGACGCTAAAACGCGCTGGCATGGCCACCAGTATAGGCGCCACACGTTTTTTCAAAAATTTGCGGAAAAAATTTTTCACACATTTGCGAAATTTTTTTTTCCCAAATTTGCAACATTTTTTTTTCGACAAATTTGCGAGATTTTTTTTCCAGAAATTTGCGACGTTTTTATTAACAAATTTTTTTGACAAATCGTGACAATAGGGGTGAGGGGGGGGGGGTAGACAGTCAGTGTGATGGTTAGTTCTTATACCTGCCAATGATAAATCAGTCGCCCTTTCATTCAAGGTTTTAATTCAGTGTTTCATGTAAAGTTTATA
>JAQGAO010000866.1:0-28739 GCA_034697705.1 Ommatoiulus sabulosus | reverse complement strand
TGGGTTCCCAAAACACCGCAGCGCCGCCATGTGTGAGCGGTGATCACTAAGATGAAGCCACGCCCATATTAACCCGTAAAACCAAGGAATACAGGTGATTGACACGTTGCCTACGATTCGTTTACACGGGCGCAGGGCGTGGCTTCATCTTAGTGATCACCGCTCACGCATGGCGGCGCTAGCCGCGGTGTTTTGGGAACCCAAAACGTCCATGGAGTGTCCCTACTTATATTTCGTATACTGTGCCTTTGGGTGACTCGTTTCAATCAAGCAGTCGCGTGATATTTGTAACATTGTTGAACAGCCTGAAAATCAGACCATTCTGATCAACAGAATGGGTGCAAATATGAAAAATCGGATATGGGGATAGGACGTGGAATTATGCAATGGTGCCATTTGGCCCCAAGGCCCATTTCAAGGGGCCTTTAGGTCCTATGTCTTAAACAGTATAATAGCTACAAAGAAAAAGTCAAATAGAAAGTTGTAGGGCGTGAAAAAATTAGTTTAATGGCTCCATTTTCAACCTTTAATTATCGATCGCCACACAACAAATGACTTCAGGGCTTTTTGTATGTTTGCACCCATGCATAACACCGCTACATTGCAGGAAATCTCGAGTCCCAAAACAAACCAGGTCCTAGATCTTTCCTGCAATGTAGTGGTGTTATGCATGGGTGCAAACATACAAGAAGCCCAGAAGTCATTTGTTTTGTGGCGATAGATAATTAAATGTTACAAATGAAGCCATTAAACTAATTTTTCGACGCCCTACAACTTTCTAATTGACTTTTTCTTCGTAGCTATTACCCTTTAAAACAAAGGACCTAAAGGCCCTTGAAATGGGCCTTGGGACCAAATAGTTTGGGCACCATCGCATTCCGCACACTATGGTTACTATATGTACCTCATATCAGATTTTGCATATTTGCACCCATTTTGTTCATTTTGAGGGGTTGGGAAGAAACTTTACTCACGCTGCATAACTTTACAGAGTTCCCCCAGGAATTTCATTCTCAACTTCCCTGACTTTTCCCTGACCTTTCCAGGTTTAAAAAAAAATTCCCTAACCATGCAATGACAATGTGAAAAATCGACATATTTTCCAAAATAGACACTGGAAATTTTTTTTTAAAATTTACTAACGACAATTTTGAAAATTAACGTAGACATTTTTTTAAAAAATTGCATGAAAATTTTTTAAAATGGGAAAATTTTGTATTCGGAATATGTTAAAAATTTGTTCTCGGAAAAAGTGAAATTTTTTTGCAATTTTGTCCTCGAAAAATGTGGAAAATTTGTACTCGGAAAACGTAAAAAATTGCCCGGCATCAGCCAGGCTTCTCCCAGGCGAAAGCAACGAAGTAGGTTTCATTCGGACATTTTTAAAATATTTAGTTGTTATTAGTGCTATGAGTTATATTTTTTGACATCTAGTTTAGTTGTAATCGTACATTTTCAGGATATTTAATCGGATATTATAATAGATTTGATGATATAGCCCGTCTTGTAAAACTTGTACTCGGAAAACGTGGAAAATTTTGCAAATTTGTACTCAGAAAACGTGGATAACGTTTCAAATTTGTACATAGAAAACGTTAAAAAAATGTCAAATTAATACTCAGAAAACGTGGAAAATTTATAAATTTGCACATGGAAAACGCGGAAAATGAAAATTTGTACTCCGAAAATGTGGACAATTTTTGCAAATTTCTACTCGGAAAATGGGCCCTGAGCTAACCATGTAGAAATATTAATTTTGGATCGCCATGTCTGCGTTGAATTTCCTTGACTTTTTCCAAATAAACCGTTCTTCCCTGACTTCTCCCTGACTTTTCCAGGTCATTTTCAAGTTCCCTGACTTTTCCAGGTTTTCCAGGTCTGGGGGAACCCTTATACATGTGATTTTTTATACAAGGTATATAATTTGGTATATAAAACACATGTGTATATACTTTAAACATGCATTTTATATGCAGCATAAGTATTAAGCATGTAGCAACCATATGGTTTTTACATGTAAAATACTTGATATACAGTAGGCCTATATGGTATGTATATGTAAAACACATTTTTGTACTCGAAAAACGTGGAAAATGTTACAAAGTTGTACTAAAAAACGTGGAAAAAACGGGGAGAATTTGGCAAATTTGTCCTCGAAAAACGTAACATATTTTGCAAATTTGTACTCATATCAAATGTAGCAAATTTATACTCAAAAAGCGTGGACTATTTTGCAAATTTGTACTCAAAAAACATGGAAAATTTTGCAAATATATACTCGAAAAATGTGTAAAATTTTGCAAATATATACTCAAAAAATGTGTAAAATTTTGCAAATTTGAACAGGGAAAACCTGGAGAATTTTGCAAATTTGTCCTCAGAAAACGTGAAATATTTTGCAAATATATAGCATTAACTTTCGTTCGCTACAACATGATTACGTTGAATTTCCAGGACTTTTTTTAAAATAAGCCATTTTTCCTTGATTTCTCCCTTAATTTTCCAGACAGGAACTAAAATACTATATTAGGCCTACTTATTGTTAGTTTATTGTTTTCTGAAAAGTTTATTTTAATCGAATTCATTATTTTTAAAAGAGAAAAAACCTCTGCCAAATCAAACCATTTGTAAAAGTCCATGTCACATGGAATGAAAAATTGATTCAGCATTTTATTCTATGGAGAGCTGTTTCGCCAAAAGGATACGAATTTACAAGAGAATGCGAACTACTTCGACTATGAATTATTCGACTATAATTATTTTCATTCGAATAATTTCGAATGATTTATATTTTCTTCAGTTTGTTTGTCTTTTTTTAACTACAAGAAATAAATTGTTTTTATTTTTTATGCCATCAATAACAATTTTATCCGAAAATTTGCAGTTAACAGATAGGCTATCAGCACGTTTGTATGCCAAGATCGCAGCGCCACCTAGCAGGAAACCAAAAGACATCCATTCCCATAGAGAAAATGGCGGTTGCACAGGCCTGTTCGTATAGGGGGCTATGGATATACACGTTCTTCGGTCACTTCCTGTTATGGATTTTAAATTCCACGCACTTTTTTTTATCACATTCGGGCGCGAAAATAGGATGGTCGCATCAGTACATTTGCAAATAATGCATTTATTTCCGTTCTGGGAGCTTGGCCAGTAGATCGTGGGCGTCTAATAAAGAGACAGGTCATTTAACAGGCCTATGGCGAAGGACAGCGTTCCCACGCCCCTGCTTGGTCCAAATAGGCCAGACCTGTATACGCAATACTCCAGAATTGGCTTTCGTATCGTCCGGGGAGCAAAAAGCCAGGTCGGACTGATCACGAAATGTCACGTCCCAATTAGCGGCAGAGCTCTTAAGTTGACCAGAAGCGCCGATTAATTAGTGACGAGGTCGGTTGCGCGGAAACGCAACTGGTCCGTCGGGGATCGTTGCTGGCGACATCGCAGCGACCGCAGATGGAACCCTCGCCTGTACTAGCGATGGCGCGCGACACCAGTTTGTGGCGTTTTGGGAAGCTCGTGGAGGTCACGTGACGCAACGGGGGATACTAGATGCTCCCCAGCGAAGACAAGCATCTTCGCAAGCTTACAAAAAAAGATTGAGAAAGGAAGAAAAAGATAAATTCTGCAAGTATGTGGAGACTGGTTCCAGAAGAACTTGAGTGAAACAAACAATAGATTCGGCAGGTTGGTTCAATGGACACAACATGAACTCTAATAAGTTAAACTCCAGGGGTTCGCAAGAGCTCAAAAAGAGACACGGAGTTCATGACTCAGCAGGCGGCCGGAACGTGTTCCAGAAGAACTCGATGAGACAAACAAAAATACAGCAATATGATAATTCGACCTCATAATCTCCTCTGGAGTTAGGATTTCAGTAACCCAACAAGTATGCCAAGATGAGTTCCAGTGACCCATGAGTGTAAACCGAAAATCTCAGATTACTCAGATGACTATACAACGAGAATTCAAATTGAATGCTGCTTTGGAGTTACGACGTAATTCATTGTTTTTTTAGTAGTTAGAAGATATCACATGGCCAGAAACAGCGAAGACTCAACAGCCTGCTATGATTTCAATTTGAAATATCAGCCGCTCGTTAAAATGAATTACACAGTAAACGAGTCAACCAGATATAAAAGCTCAGCAAGCTTCTGAGCTGGATTTAGCGCAAACTCCACGAACTGAGAAACTCATCGGATTTCAGTAAGATGGATTTAGTACAATAAAACCTTCATGATCCGAGAAACTCAGCAACAAGTGCCCAGCTCGTCAAAAAAGCGAAAGCTCAGCAAACTTATCGAAATTAGTATTCTCGCGAAGTAGAAACATTTCCAAATTGGGGCAATCCCCGAATGCTTGGAAGCTCTATGGGTTTGCTCGCCCACAGGGGTCGCATTAGATAATATTCTAAGTTTATGCAAAACGTACGAAAAGTGGAATTTCATCCGATTCATGAGAGAATGGGTTTCCAAAAGGTAGAAAATGGACTAAGGGGCCATTCAAAAAGGACGTCCTCAAAATTTTCCCAAAATTGGACTCCCTCCTACCCCCTGTCCGCATTGTGTCCGGTCAATCAGGACCCCCCTCCCCCCATTGGAACGTCCAAAACTAAAAAAAATTGTATTCGGAAAATTTTTAAAGTTTCGCAAATTTGTTCTCAGAAAACGTAAATTTTGCACTCTGACAAGGTTAAGAATTTTTCCAATTTGTCCTCACTCAGAATCCGTTGGAAATTTTGCAAATTTCTCCTCGGAAACTGTTAAAAATCGTACAAATCTGTACTCGGAAACAGTTGAAAATGTTAAAGATTTGTACTCGGGAAAACGTGAACATTTTTGTAAATTTGTCCTCGTGGTGAAATTTGTAAAGATGACCTCGGAAAAGGTTGAAAATTTTGCGAGTTTATGCTCGAGAAAAACGAAAATTTTGCAAATTTGTACTGAGAAAATTTGAAAGTTTGCGAATGGTCCCTGAGCTTTTAAATTCTCTTGACTTTTCCAGATTTTCCAGGACTGGGGGTACCCTGTTTACTGACTTTTGCAATTTATAACATATCACCTACGCAATATTGCGCTCAATTTCCCTTTTAAGTAGGCCTAATATTTGAATGTTCAACAGTACATGGTTGCTTCGTGTTGAACATTCAAACATTAGGCCTACCTTCATGTTTTCACACTAGCTATACCTGGATAGCATTGAACCTAGAAAGATATTTCACTCTTTGGCCTCTTCGAATCCTCCCAGAATATCAAAATCGCCATATTTTATCCCCCTTAAAATAGGTGAGGCGGTAAACCCGCTGTTAGCACCAGGCGTCTATTTACAAACAAAAGCGAAGTATGTGACGCGCCTCCCCTTCGCTGATGCGCCACTTTGGTGTTGCGCCAAAAGTTCTGGCACGCCGAGCCATTGGCCCGGCCACTGCGTCTCCTAGCCTATTTCGATAAAAAGCTCCCTTTTTTACAACATGCCAACACATCCGCTATTTGTAGAAATCATCACTTGAAAAGGGGGAAACTCCGCATTTTTGAAAAGGTGAAGCTAAAGGAAGAAGCACGTGTCTTCTCGGCTTCGTAGGATGGCGAAGAGACTGTCTCGGTCTGTTGTTCTATCTGAAAAGAGTTTCCGAGATCCTCTATTCCAAATAATTTCCGATATGGAAATTATATGAAACATATACTATATGAAACAGTTTACGAGATCTTCCATCTGAAACAATTTTCTAGATATTCCATCTGAAAGTTTCCGAGATCTTCCATCCGAAACAGTTTCCGAGATCTTTCATCTAGAACAGTTGCCGAGATCTTTTATCCGAAACCGTTTCCAAGATATTCCATCTGAAACAGTTACCGAGACCTGCCATCTGAAACAGCTTCCGAGCGCTTCCATCAGAAACAGTTTCCGAGATCTTCCATCTGAAACAGTTTCCGATATATTCCATCTGAAACAGTTTCCAAAATCTTCCATCTGAACAGTTTCCGATATATTCCATCTGAAACAGTTTCCAAAATCTTCCATCTGAACAGTTTCCGAGATATTCCATCTGAAACAGTTGCCGAGAACTTCCATCTGAAAAAGTTTCCGAGACATTTTCCGAGATCTTCTATCTGAAAACGTTACCGGAATCCACTATCTGAAGCAGTTTCCTAAAGTAAACTATCTTGGATTACCTCGGACTACCTTGGTCTGTTTTCTTCCCCATCTTAGACAATTTTCGATAAATACGAAATACACATCCAATCTTTATGTCTTACTCGACCATTCGCCATGTCGTACAAAGGTTTTCCAGTTTGACGAAGCAAAAGACAGGCCAGGCGCACCTCCTATACCTGAAGTAGTTTCCGATTTTTTTTCTAAATCTCTGCTTCTGGGTGGTGCAAATGGCTAATGAAGTGGCGTTTCGATAACGGCGCTCAAGCCCTTGCCGCTAGCCGAAAATGGCCCATAAAATACAATTATTCGACGACTGCTTTAATGTCGGTGGTCCGTCTCTCCTGGTTTCGGCTTGAATTTTCTTTTCAAATGCAATATTTATTATCCCCCGGCTTTCGGCTTTGGAAATGTAAAAGAGCGTCGCCGTGGCAACTGCGCAAAGTGGTGACGTGACGTCATAGGGTGACGCTGGAGAAACGCAGAGGCTGCGAGGGTTCACAGAGACGCTCTAATCTCCACTCTCTCTAGAATGCCACCAGACTCATGTTTTAACGAATATTCGCCAAATTTTGCTCGCACCAGCTCGTTTAACATTACAATTTCATTGAACATGCGCCATGTTTTCATTTTGAAATGAGGATATAGAAATCATTCGAAATCGGAACGTGAAACGAGTCACTTGGAAAAAAAAACCCACGTGATTCATTACGTTTGGCGGTTATATGAAACTATCAAGTAAACATGGCGCAATTGATAAGTTGCTAAGACGTGGAAGAAAATAACTAATTCGTCATGCGCAATATTTTACAACATTTGATGTAGAAAAGCTACTCCAAAATTGACTTCGATTTCGAATTGGTGTGTTTTACCACTTCGACAGGGTAATTCCACACCTTATCGGATAAGGGGTACTCAACCTGTATACGATTTCATAGTAACTCGACTGGATGTTTGTTCTTAAAAGATTTGTCCCGATTATCCAATGACCCAAATAACCGTAATTCAACGTATCCCGAATCAACGCAAATTTCCACCTCAGACGAGAATCCACAAGGATTAAACATGGAAAGAACATCGTTGGTTTTCAAGGAAATGCCTCTTTGTTCCTACAGCTATACGTAGAATAGTTTTTATGGGTTTGTCCTCGTGGAAGTACGGTTTGTTCCATTGGAGCATGAGTTCGATGACGTTATATACATAAGACGTCCATTTTCTGGTAGGCTTTATGGAAGGTTTATGGAACCACTCGAGGAACGAAATGGAATCCATTACATTTATGGAAGATTGGTTGGTTTATGGATTTCTAACGTTTGTCTGTTTCTACACACGACGTTTGATTTCATGGAAATCATGGACATTTTCCTGAAATTCTTCCACTTTCTCGACAGGCCAATATTGCAGAAACTGTCACGTTAAATTCCACGCATCACGCCAAGGTTTCCAATGGAAAGAAGGCGGTGTTTGATGCATCTTAATTTGAGCAACTACCACCCTCGCAATTTTCCTGAAGGGGGCGCCCACGTGTGACGCGGATCTGAACCCTGATATTAGCCGCCCAAGTTTCTTCCCATTATTTCCCAAGAGCGTGTGTGGAAACGTTGAGTCGCGACAATGTTCTCCGCATTTTTCCGGGGGTAATCCCAACCGTCCCAGATTGGACATTGTCTCGGGTATCAGACACCCGATAGGCTGCTGGCTGCAGCCATCGAAACCACGCTCTATTTGCGGCGTTTATCTCGGCGGCCAGATTGAGGGATGCGATCCCGCGTTATCAAGACTATTTTTATAACTCTTAACCTTATTCGAGCCGATGTGGGTTGCGCTCGCTCCTCGCAACAAATCACATCTCAATGGAAAACATAGTGGGGTAATGAGGTTAAGGTTTCCCCACTATCGCGAACCTACGACGGAGAAGGAGGGGGGGGGGGGGAAGGAAATCCCCTCGAAGGTGGCAAAGACAGGGAAATTACTCCTGTTTTAGGATGTGAAAATGCACGGAGAGAATATGTCGGGCCGCGGGCGCAACTGCAATTCATGTTGTTTCAAAGAAAATGAAGTTTCTCATTTTTGTTTTTACAAAAGTGAGAGGAAAACGTGAAAATTAAAATGAAATAGCTTCTGGTTGTTGTTCGGGAAAACTAAAGTGATTTCCATAAAATCAAAGCTGCATATAACGGAAATATACCTTCATACACATGAGCGCAACAGCGAAAGATGCTCCAAGGTGAGCAAGCACCTGAGGTCCATGAAACCCAACTTTTACTCGAGAACATCGAAGCTGTTCCATGAAAACAAACCATGTTTGAATGGAATGAAACGTATATATTAAAAACGCTGTTTTCAGGAGAAGAAACCGTATTGTCACGTGTAAAAACCGTTCTGTCGAGTGAATTAATAAAATGGACTTCCAATCAGATGCAATAGCGTGGTTATGAAAACTACATATACATGTTATTAGGGTACTCAGAGGGGCGTTGAATTGACCTTTTACTAATCAGATCCTCTTGCCGATTTCTAAGGAACTAGCAAAAGGCCTTTAACGACGCTCTGGCCCCCAGCCCTGCATAGAATGGCGCTTTCAGCACATAGATAAGTTTCACATGACGTAGCCAACATGCACCGTCTGCTCTTGAAAGCTATCGTTACATCATTAATACATACCAATTCGATTAGGCCTATCTTACGGAGGAAATTACATTGTCCTGGCGTAATTAAGAACTGAACACTTTTACATCGTTTGAAACAAGGAAAAAACAGGAAGAATTAAACGAAAAATCAAGGTAACTTGTTTGGGATAAGTGCACTCTTAGTTATAATGTAATAATGACAATGTAATTTCCACCGTAAGATAGGCCTAATCGAATTAGTATGTATTAATGATGTAAAGATAGCTTTAACGAGCAGACAGTGATGCTGGCTACGTCATGTGAACTTATCTATGCGTTCAGCTGCGTTGAAAGTGCCGTTCTCTGCAGGGCTAGGGGTTAGAGCGTCTTTAAAGGCCTTTTGCCAGATCCTTTGAAATCTGCAAGAGGATCTGATTAGTAAAAGGGTCAATTGTGCTCGATTTGGGTACAATTCAGCAGTTATCACAAATATGCAAAATTTATTTTGAAGAGGCAAGCCACGTGACCAAATTCAGAATATTCATCGGTATAATGAATTGCTAAGGTTCATTCCGTTTCTGCCAATCGAAAAATCAAACGACGGAGCAAACATTGACTTCGGTCTCAATCTTCCAACTTTTACGGTCGAACTAGTTGTCACAGCCATCACAAAACTGAATTCATGGCTTACCAGTACACAAAAGCTGCATATTATGATGTCGTCGAAGGAAGTTGCTGCCACTTGATTAGACTAAAGAATGAGTCATCAGCTTTGCCCAACACCAATGAAGTTGCGGGGTTTGATCACGTGGCTTGGCCCTTTTCGCAAAAATTTGTCTCCTCACGCAAAATGGCATAATTAGAATTCTGACAGGAGGTGCCTGAGCGATTCTGGTCACAGTATACGTAATACCAGTATGCATCGCTATCACTCCTTTCAAATGCAATGCAACAACATGCAACCCTGCATGTTGTTGCGTCACCTATGATACGACCATATCCCGTTGGAAAGTAACTGGGTACTATCCGCCGTATCAATTCTTCAGCTTCAGTTGTATTTTCGGGACAGCGAAACATGAAAGGTGCCGACACATAGTGACCATACTGGTACACTGTAGTACGTATACTGTGCTCTGGTAGTGCAGAATCTTGGTAAATTAAACTTTGACAGTTTACGAGCACAGTATACAAAATACCAGTATGGGCACTCCGTGTTGGCACCTTTAATGTTCCCCTGTCCCTAAAATACGACTGCAGCGCAAAAATTAATAGGGCGGCAAGTTTGAGGATTAAATGTCCCAGGAAAAAATGGGCGTGGCTTAATGCGCATTTTGCATGATCGTATCGTAGGTGAAGTGTCACTCGCTAGTCATAAGACAACAGATAGCCACAGGGTTGCACTCTACTTCCTAATTGGCTAAATATATATCAATATGTTTGAAAGGAGTGATATGATAAATGCATTTTGCTCACTCCTCTCATTACTTGGAATGTTGGCACTGCGAGTCGGGATTCAAGGAATGCACGAAGTGACCATACTGGTATTTTGTATACTGTGTTATGAGTCCATGTTGTCATGTGTGCAACAGGTGTCATTGAAAAGGACGAATTTGACGTCACAGTTGACCTTTAGATCAAGAAACATTACAAAATCTCTGAAAAAGTCTAGTTTCTCGTCAAAAGGTCATGAGTAGCCTAAATATGGTTTGACCACGAATGTTTCTTAAGGGTACTCAGAGAGACGTTAAATTGTGCTCGATTTGGGTATAATTAAGCGATTATTACAAATATGCGACATTTATTTTAAAGAGCCAAGCCCTGTGACCAAATCCTTAATATTCATTGGTATAACGAATTGCCAAGGTTCATTTCGAGGACCGCGGTAGAGGTCAATGTCGCATATTTGTCATATTCGCTGAATTGTACCCAAATCGAGCACAATTTAACGCCTCTCTGAGTACCCTTATTTAATGCTGTAAACTACTATAGGGTACAAAAATGTCCGAAATTACACCTCATTCTGTTGCCCTAGAAGATTATGAAATTGATACTGCACATGCATCATCAGGGTGTAGAAATCCGCTCATTATGAGTGGGAAAAATTCTGCTTGTTCGCTGAGTACTCTTATTATTTTGGAAAAACAAAACCGCATTTACGTGAAAATCAGCCATTATTAAACGTAAATAAGTCGGACCCTGAAAACTAAGCCAGATTCCACTTGAACAAACCGTACTTCTAAAGTGCGGAAACTTTGAAAGTGCGCCATGTTAGACATGCATAGTACATGTACACTTACACCGTGGAGAGGCCGTACGACTAAACCTCGCCTGCATGTGAAAACGTTTGATATCAGAAAAAAAATGCTACACAATTGTATGGCTTTTCCTAAAGAATATATAGCATAACCATGTACGTTATTTGTTCACTTGGAAGTCGATTTTGGCAATTCATTCGTTTAGGGTAGGTTCTTCCCCAGCCACGTACATGCAGTCATGTATTTCACTATTGTTGCCGGCCACAAGCCCGGCCCGGAATAATGGAGAGGATTGGTCAGATGAGTGTCGATGCGCTGCCTGTCACAAAACCGACAAGACGACTGTTATCTGCTACCTCTGGAGGTTTTTACCACTGCAGGTATTTCGTTAATCTATGGCCTGCCTAGCGCTAATTTGTCAACGCCGCCGCTTCCGAAAAGGTAATCCGGCGTGAAGAGCTGGGTGGAGGAAGTCGTCTCGTTCGGGCCGCTATTTTACGAGATCACCATTTGCTAAAAGTGGATTACTTTAATGGATCGCAGCCAATGCGGGAGAAATGTTGTTGCCAAACGTTTAGAATTCTAGCGCGCCCTTGCACATCCGAAAACGAGCCAGCACCGGCTGCGAACATTCCTTACAAGAGCCTAATTAAATGCTCGGCCCATAAAACAATTTGCAGAAATTAGGTTCAAAATGCCCGAAGAGCTTGGCTTTATGAATATGCGATGGCGAGGAGAATTCGGAAGAAGCCCATGAGATTAAGGCAGGTTTTTATGGAAAAAAGGCTATACATACGATACTGGTAGCAACATCAGATCAAAGACATGTATGCAGCCGACCTCCAATTTACTCAGACGAATGTTTTACGAATCGTACTTTGGCAGTCGTGAAATCACTTGTTGTTGGGTTAAAAAACAGCGATAACCTCGATTGAATTTTCAAACCAATCATAATGTCGATTTTGCACCCGTGACGTCACGACTACCAAAATACGATTCGTAAAGCATTTGTCGGAGCATCCCTAATGATATACTGACTTTCCATGGGAATTATTCTATTTTTAAGCAAATGTTATTTACTGAGGGTGATTCCTAATTCTCTACGAACGCCTGAAAAGGAGATTTCAAGAAACTTTGTTGAAAATGCATTAATATTAAAAAATGTATTATGTTTCTCTGTGGAGTTTTTTTTTTTAAAAAAAATTTAAACATGGAATAAAATTTCGAGTTATTTTTAAAAATTAACCGACATTTTTTACATGTTTTTAAGAATTGGAGGAAAAACGGATGAACTTCGATTTTTAAGCAAAAATGATTTACCGAGGGTATTCTACGAACACGTGAAAAGAAGATATCAAGAAATTTTGTTGGAAAAGCATTAATACTCAAAAAAATATAAACATTGAATAAAATTCGGAATTATTTTTAAGAATTAACCGAAAAATTTAACATTTTTGAAGAATTGGAGGAAAAACGGATGACAACATTTCACATTGGGAGAAATAGTTTTCCAGGAAGTATTATTATCAGGAGTTGTTTTTGATATTTCTAGAAACATCTTTCTTCCAAATTATAGACGCCATTAATGCCACAGATACATGTATGTCATTTTCTGCACGGTGTCCAATATTGACGCAAAGCTCTGTATGTCATCAAAATGAGGAAGTAGCCGCTGGTCAGTTGCATCTGGTAGCACAAAAGCAAATAAAGTAAGGATTTGTAAAAAGGGTTGGAAAATGCACTCGAAACAACCACGACTCGGATGATGAATCACCGTCATTGTGGAGCGATGAGTCAGCACACTTAATCTGGCCGCATTGCTGTCAACTGGATGCACCAGTTGAGTGGGAACCAGACACACGTTATTATTTGAAAAGCTCTCATTTCGATGAAAAGGTAAATAAACCAAACTGTGTGGGTGAAAAAAATGACAGAATGCATGGACGATGATCGCCCTGGCGATAAAAAGCAGAAAACACAGCCCTTATTGGTGATGCAGCTGAAAGACTTTGCAGTTAATTCGCTATATGCGTACCTTCGCTACATGTGCACACCATGTTCTAAATAAAAAAAAATGCCAAGAAAAGTCAACGCTTTCTTTAAATCTGCTTCGTTACAATCATCCGCGAGGCGCCATCTCGCGGATTCAAAACGCCAGCCATTGGTACCCCCCTTGATCCACCGGGATTCATTTCTAATTAGCAGCATCTCCGGTAATTTAAGCGGATGTCGAAGTCTTTAAGCGGCTAGACGTCACGGATTACTTTTCCATGATATATTTTTCATGCTCATTACTTCATTTGCGCTCGTATAACACACTCCGATTTTAATCCCCTCTCCTCCGCCCCATAAATCCCCATCCTTAAGCCTTTTTTCCCCATCCCGGCCTCTTTGGTCCTCGTCCCTGGAAATTTATGTCGTCGTAAATAGCATTTATTTCGATAATCTAGATTAAAAATGCCCTATGTCGTCCTTCGGGCTCTCCAACCACGATTTCTCAAACCCATTTTCCGTGGATTTGGATTTTAATCCTCATTATTAATGATTGCATATGCTCAAATCAGTAAACACAAACACGCCAATCACACGCGAGGACTGTTAGCAAAGACGACAGCAGGCAGCCTCTATTCGAAGCGCCGTTGCAGCGTTTTTGTTTGGGGAACTACTTGAGATAACTGGTTCCGAGAGCAGGAAGTGAGATCTGTGCTGTCAGACTAAATGTAGGAAAGAAATGAAAAATCAGGAAAGATCGTAATTATAGCAACGATAAATATTTGCTTAGGGTAATTCGTTGTTAGGGTAAAAAACGAGATTAATCATGATTTAATTAAGTAGTTTCGTAGATAATAAACAATTTAACAGTCCTTGAAATATAAATGGCAGCATTCTATAGCACGTTCTTTAAAATTGTTTTTAATTTAAAAAAAACAGCCATAATTCTTGTATTAATAAAACATTTGTCATATTTATGCGAAATAAAACATGCGATAATACTTTATTCCAGTTATAATGTACTGCTTATAAGAGCAAGCAAAAGATAACGTATGATAATTTCAATCCTAATGAAAAACATTTTGGAAAATATCTTGCTTATTGCAAAACTTAACACTACAAATAAAAACATCCTCGTAGATGTTCAAAGTTCCACATATTGTCAATGCACTCGCAATTACGGCAATTAACTTGAGTATTCATACTAATAGTGAATTCGAATCATCACACCGGTGCAGTTACATTTTCTGGTGAGTGTAAACCGATGACGTGCCATGTATTGCGCGTTGCAACCTCCCGACCACCCTATCCGTCATGTTGGGTGCACCGCATCCACCAGCTCCCTTGATGGTGGAGGAGGCGTACACACGGTGCACGAGGTGTAACCAATCAAAAAGGGAACGTATAGGGTGCACCCAGTTCAGTGAAGTATGCACCATTTCTGAGCCGAGTGAACGGGTGCAGAAACGTACTCCTGGTGCACGCCGGTGTACACTTTTTGGGTGAGTCGAATTCGCCATTAAAAAACTGCAAAAATCCAATATGGAAATTTTTTGTTTTGCACCTTAATACAGAAAACTGAAAAAAATTGAAAGGCAGCGACCGACTTCTGATTCTTTCGGAAATTAATAACTCGAAAACCATTGAAGAAAGAAGGGTTAGACAAACGAGACCCTATCGTTTGCACAAATCCACTTTTGAAAATTTAATTAATTGCGCATAAAATGAGTTTTTGTTACTGGCGTATTAGAGAGAATGCGCGTTTCTTGACCGTAGCTGCTTCTGTCACGTTTCTGCGGATTGCGCAATATCCTTCAATCTTCCCCCCTCCCTCGCCATTATTAAATGGAACCGAATTCAAATCGGATTAGGGTATTATAATTGAATTCCTAGAGGAATTAAAGCGGGGAAAATAAGTGCTCCTCCATGTCAAAAACGTGCTGCTGCTTCTATATTTGGTAGTCATCAAGCTTATATTCAATGCAATTTTGCCTCCGCGGCCAAATTTACATGTAATACGTATTTTGCGAAATTTGCATTAAAAGCAATCCTGAAATAGATCCAGGACATGTATAGGGCGACCTCATGTGGACGCCAGAAACGCATAACTGACAAATTGCGGCAATATATCCGTATGTACAGTATTATATAATGAGGTGTTCAAATTATCCAAATTCCAAAATGTATACATGTACATTTTTTTTTAAATATTATGGGTAATATTATCCTTGACATGTGTATCCATTATTATTATTAGTACAATGTAGTAATTTTATTTTACGATTATTATTACATTATTTTTACATATTATTAACAATGGTGTTAATAATAATAATAGTAGTAAAGTGATAATAGTATACACAGCCTGAATTAGGTGTACTCCGACAGAGGTTTGCTACTAGCACTTTGGTAGTCGTGAATGCACGTGCGCAAAAGAAATCCATTCAATGAATTCAGTGAATTTTTTCTTGAATAAGTTTGTCAATTTTAAACACGTGACTTCACGACTGTTAAAGTGCGATTATCATAGGTTATCGTGTGAACAACTGAACACATTACGTGTACAGTATGCGCAAACCAGACTATTAAAATACATGTTAGGAATTGAAAAAGAAATCACAAAATCGTACATGTATCAAACTGGATTAGGTGATGGATTAGGTGATGGACCAATCGTCCACACTAGTGCAGTGCAGTGTCTTGCCAGTGCAACTTGATCACGTGTGATTCGCAGAGCCAACATTCCGACTAGCGAGCGGACGTTATCAAAATGCATTCATCGTTATCACTCCTTTCAAACGGATTGCTATATACTTAGCCAATTAGGAAGTAGTGTCCAACCCTGTGGCTATGTAGAGCGAATGACACGTCACCTACGACACGATTATATCCCGTCGGAAAGTATCGGGTACATCCGCCGTATCAATTCTTGCGCTGCAGTCGTATTTTAGGGATAGGGGAACATCAAAGGTGCCGACACGGAGCGCCCATACTGGTATATATTAAAGTCCAATTTAATGGGTGGTCAGCAATGTTGTACCATTTAAGAGCGATCTGATCATAGTTTTATAGCTTAAATGGAATTTGGTACAACCGCGATCCTAAAAAATACAGAAACATGGGTAGAATCTATATGTACACTGTAGTTGAAACAATCCTATAGTCAAGAAAGATAACAGCCGTTGTGTAAACCACATGATTGCTCGTTTCATCGCGTTAGTTTTTATACCAGCGTCGTTTACCTGAAATGTTGCTTGAACAAATTCGGCTAGATCCCACGGGCACCGCTAAAGCGCACTCAATTCGGGAAAAGTACAATTTTAGGATATGTTTCTATGAGGAATATTGCACGAGTGTTGGAGCCTCGCCAGCTAATAAGATTGGAAAGCATCGCTTTTTTATTCTGATTAAACTCATTCAAAATTCAAGCATGAGAGAGAAGTGGGAATATGCCTTTGATGAGCTTCGATGACTTCTGATTGGCCCAGCGGTTTAGATCGGCGCTAAGAGATGCGTTGCTCTTGCTATATTTACCTACACCCTTTCATGTTTCATGCTGCCAGGGTCACGTGTATGGCTAGGAGGATTCGCTAAGTTTCCCACTGGGTTTGCAAAGACCTATTTTTTGATGGTCTCGGCATGAAACGGAAAGATTCCCGTTGTCTTCGCAATGAGTCTGGCTTAGATTCTTCTAATTCATCATCAGAATGGTCATTTCATCTTCAGAAAGATTCTTTCATATTCAGCCATACAATATGTACAGTATATTCTTTGAATTTGATCATCGGAAAAATTCCTTCATTAATCACAACGTTTCTTTCATCATCAGAACGTTTCTTTAATCTAGAAGAAAGTTTCTGCCATCTACAGAAAGTTTCTGCCATCTACAGAAATATCCCTTTCATCTACAGAAATGTGTCTTTCATCTTCATAAATGTTTCCTACATCTTCAGAAAGATTCTGACTTCCTTGGAAAGAACCAGCAACTTTTCAAACGACATCGCTAGATAATTGCTTCAAGTTGTTGATTGTGCTGATCTTGGACGCTTTCCCATTCTACGTCGATGGCATAGAGAAGATTGTGGAATACAGGAAGATTCTGACATTTTCAGTGAATTCTAGCAGCTTCAACAAGATTCTGACATTGTCAGTGAATTTTAGCATGCAGCGTCCGCAAGATTCTTATACGAATCACAATGCACTGACAACACCGTTAAGATGCCGACAATTCCACTATGTTTAAGATTCCGTGAAATTAAGTAGATGAGTTATCACTACGCTGTTACATACTGTATATTCGCCGACACATTTTGACCCGTCTTTTGTTAGAGATCGGCTTTGTCAAACGATGATGCGACTGATCATCCATGGGTGAAATAGTTAGTCCGTCTGACATTCAAAAATTGTATGCTACTTAATTTAAAAGCTGCGTGATCAAAGTTTTAAGTTCATGGACTCCGTATTAGCTTACATGGCATTTATTGACATTTCTTAGTGAGATTGACTGCTTGAGTTGATTCTGGACATGATCCCATACTGCGCCGATGGCGTTGAGAAGATTAGGAAATGCAGGAATTAGGTTGAGATACTGACTGCATGGGGAATTGCGCGCTTCGTCACTTCCAGAAAACGTGTTTAACCGTTTCGTTGCTTTTATGGCATTCTACAGTCCAAGACGGTCAGTTTGAGTCGCTGGACGACGGGGTTCGACCGAAAAACGGCCGAGTTATCGTCTGCGCAACATCCGCCGACGCCATCGCTGTTCCTCCTCCCGCGGGACGCTCCCGTGCGTGCGCAAAATCTGTCCGCTAACTACGCTCCGCTCGCGTGCGCACGACATCTCCAGTAATTGATCCCCTTTTCCATTTTAATTTTATTCTGCCATATAGTGTCTACACGCCCATCCTATAAATAACATGTCATAATCCGAAGCGCCGTATATCAAAATGCGCAAGCACATACGAACCAACAGGGGCCTCCGAAGCATGTTTTCAAAAAACCTGCCATCGTTGTAACGACAACGGCTCACTCGTCTATATATAGATGCAATACCGCGGTGGTAATATAGTAATTAATTATAATGAAAAATGGCGTTCCACGGGGGAAAACACAAACGCCGGTGGGTGGGAAGTGCGCATTCTGGGCCGGAAACCCGCATTCGTGCAATAATGACGATTTCATGGGGCAATTCATTAAAAATGACACGTTGGACGTCAGTTGGCGCGCTACGCTCCGAAATTAACGACTTTCGATCGTTTGTTATTATTATTTCGAGGAGAAGCCACGATGCTGACTGGTCACGCACATAAGAAAAGTAACTTATATGACCTAGTTATTGGACAAGAATGCCAGGGAGTACTTCAGGGCCACGTGATGAGGACAACAATGGAAATGTTTTTCGCTACGCTTTAATTTTGGGTTGCAGCACGCCCAGTTAAGTATCCTATAACCGAGGTACTTTTGTCGTTCACAAAACGACTGGACCGCCCAACATTAGCAGATGAACACTGGCTACCGCCATTTAGTCAACATCCACTTGTGGGGGAAACCCTCACATTAGCAGTGGGCAAGAGGGAATTTCCCAATTAGCTGACAGCAATGTTTGCCTGAATTGCTGAAGCTCTTTGCCTCAGCTACTCATATCCTATACCTTTGGTCAAAATCAAACTAAACTTCGATACAAATCGTAAGTCACGTACCTGACATTACTAAAATGGCATGGGAAATAGGGAATTTTTCTCTTTACCATCTGGCAACGAGGACAACATTACTGTTATTGTAGTCAGTATTATCTGACATCACTGCAAAACAAATCGTATACTTCATGTGTTTACCGTACATGTAGACTAAACCTATGTTTAGGTGTACAGTATGTGCGTGCTATACAGTAAATATTATGAAAAATTCTTAACTCATCTAGAGAAATTTTTAAATTCTACTTACAACGTACACATTTGACGAAACTTGATTAATCAGTCTTAGCTCCGGAGATAAAAGTTTTCATCATATGACATTTGGAAATCCTCCTGCCTTCTTCAGTTCTTCAGTTCACAAGTTCAGATAAAGTAACTAAAAAAGTGAAAGACTCTTTGTCAGAGGAATAACCTCCGACAAAACTGCAATATAGTTTATAAGTTACTAGTGGTCAAGAGCCAAGCAACTGTTGTTGGACAACATTGCATACTAGAACTCTTAATCCATCTTCTACAAGTTATACTGTATACAGCTTGTACGAGATCGTACAATCCACTAAACATTTGCATATTTTGTCAAAACAATACTTACAGTGGATATCCCTGCAGTTTACCATAATTAGTGTGACAACATTTGTTGCCAGAGGTTTTCAACTCTCTTCTACAATACTAAAGTATCGTCTGTTGTAATTGACAACACTAACTGCAAGAACTGTTATGAACTCTTCACAACACTTTAAAAAGTGACCCTTATTGCACTGTTCTTAAACAAGTTATCTGACAGCACCGTTCTCAAGAGCTTTTGGGCTCTATTGCAGGGCACCTTAACAGTAATCCACATTACACTGTATTGAAACTAAAAATCCGACAACGGTTGAGGATATCTACAGCCCGGTAGTTGGAAACGGCAAACCTTCACAGGAGAAATGAAAAGCGCCACCTACAGTGAGCTTCTTCGCTTTTGTTCGCAAAGGCCTTTGTTAGGTTTTATACCCGCGCATTAAAGTTGGAAAACCTTTAATCACAGAGGCCGTCCCCGCATGCAGAACGAAAACCGCAAGCTTATCAAAAAAAATAAGAGGAAAAAAAAAGATGGAAAAAAAGAAACGAAACCGTCGCTGTAAATCTTTTTGGGATTTTCATGGCGAACAAAGTGCGCTGCAATTACCTCTGCCATATTGCTCGAAATTATATCCGCGCATTGGTTCGAAGTAGTTTTTGGGATTTAATGGCATCTTGCAGGATTTCAAGACACTCTCCTCGCCTAATGACAGGGCTTCGCGAGAGCCAAACTGCAGCTTTTCCAAGCGCACATTTTCAATTTATTTCCACCCATTATTACGAGAATTAGCAAACCGGTTCCGTTATCCAACGTATGCTTAAAACTCCCAAAAAGGACATAAAGCCGAATTATTTGACCCGGATAACATTGATGAAATAAATTACACCGAGAGAATCTTCCTCGCAAAGCAAAATTTCCATCGACCTCGTGGATCTTGCCGAAATGTTCTACAAAGTTTAAAATGATTCTTATACTGTACATGTAGTACAGAATACTGTATATATATATACGAGGCAAATTGAGAAACATTGGGGAACTCAGATTTACGTTTTACGAATGTCTCTTTTGGCAGTCGTGAAGTCACCCGCTAATTGCTTCAAAAAATTGCCCTGATTGTCAACGAATTTTAAGTCCGTCATATACGAAGCAATTGGTTGCCGAATTTCAGGCAAGTTTAGGCGTGTCCGAAAAGTTAAGAGTATATTTCAGAGCATTTTACTAACCAAGGCTTTGAAATTCAAGGTTAGTAAAACGGCAGAAATATTAAAAGGCTTTAAAAGTCATGGTTAGTAAAACGCTTAAGTAAAATGCTTAGAACATTTAATTTCTCATAATTCGCATTCTAAAAACACGACTTTTTAAACATGCAAGAAATATGACCACAAATTGCCTCGTGTGTTGACGGCCTTTAAACCCATGAACGCAATTCTTTTGCACAGGTGCCATTCGTAAAGCTTCAGTCCGTGTATAATTTTGCACAAAGTGCCATTCGTAAAGCTTCAATTTATAATCCCACTATATCCGTAAAGCTCGGCGTTGCCCGGGCAGGCTAAAACTTTCCTGTGTTGGAAAGTAGGCCTACCACAGTTTCTAAAAAAACAACATACGGAGTCCGGTAGCGGAAAATTTTCTTTTTTTTTTCGTTTTGTACGCGTTCTGCGTCATCACGTAAAAAAAAATATTATGTTCCTTACGGGGCTCCATATGACACCAACATACATACAGTGTACCTGTACATCTCTTCTTTATATTTATAGAGATATTTGACTTATAAAACTCAGGATAACTGCAATCATTTTAAAAAAGATCTAAATATTGTTCATTTCAGCATTTCGGCGTAATTTTCACTCGTTTCATGACATTGACATAGTAGCTGATATTAAAAATAAATGTCCCAAACAATCCAAAATAAATTAAAATTATTTTCTTCAGGATCCTCGCTTAGGTGCACATTCTGAAGACGAATAACTGGCGTGACACATTGTCATGCATTTTCGACAGGTTGATGCGTTGAATATCATTTGGTAAAAACTTGGCAAAGTTGTGCTATTTTCAGGAAGTAATTTTGGAAACTTCGAGAATCCGGTCCCTGGTTTTCCAAACCCAGGAAATACTGCAAAAAATGACTATCTAGGATAAGTAGGATGAAGAACGACCTCCATCGTCTCGCCGTCGTGATGAAAATTCAAAACTGGATCGCATTATATGCCGTTATTTCGGTTTATTCGAGCCCAGGGATACGGCATTTATTTAACTCTCTCGCTCGTCTCTAGCACATAAATTTCGGCTTTTAAACAAGCCCAAACCTACTCGAAGCTGATGTTGGCGCAGTCGCTCATCGGCACAAGTGCCATCGCGCGTACAATACGAAGTGAAAATTCCCCGTTCGACAGGGACTCATTTTCAAACTGCTAAGGCGAAGATCTTTTCTCGAGATTATTTCACGAAGATTCGTAAAGGAGGTGCGATAAAGACATAAAACGAAAATGATATTCGGAATAAGTTTTAATTGCATTCATCTCGAGTTATAGAGATGGGAATATTTTAGAATCTATATAATATTCTTCTCATCATACAGCTTGCTTCCATAGTAAGCACTATTTGCTGTTTAGTACATCTCTCAAAAGTTCGTTATCTACAACTGGGGTCAGATGGAAGCCTTAATGTGAGAACACACTGAATGCTTATTACAGGCGCTTACCACTCGGCGTACACTAGCGCCACTAAGCGGGATAAGAATGCGGCATGCGTTTTAAATGAGGGCGCACACGAAGAAAGCTTAGCCGAGCCAGGTTGAGCTTACAGGTAGCGCTTATAAGCTTTCAAGAATGTTTTTTACATTCTTTTTTTTTTTTGGAAATCTGAAAGCAGATTTGTAAGACACAGAGTGGCACACAGATCACTATTGGTCAAAAGTGTAGCCATCGATTGTATGCTGCCTATGTACCGTGGAAACGTGTTCTGCACTCATCATGAGATGCTAATGCGCATGTGGAAGGTTTTACGCAGAATGTTTGACCTGGCATAATAGGGGTATTCAAAGAGGTGCTGCCACGGCAGCAGTTTGCCCCAATTACCGACCTGCAGATTTTGCTCCGCCTAGTGCATGTGCATGCAGAACTGCGGCCCCAAAATCCATCTACCAACCAGTTTTGGCTGTGCACTTTTGCCTGGTGGCAGCACTTCCGGTCAATAAGAGTACTGGATTTTGTGACCTAGATGCACATTCAGTTCTAGGTGGCGCCACCAAGGACACTGAACATCTCGCTGATATCAGTAATCATCGTGCGCACCAAAGCTGGAAGAAAGCACGCCGAAAGACAAGTTCAACGTGAACGTACCCATAGTCTGACCTTCATGGCTGATTTACATCAGCGAGTGTTTTGGCGAGTCACTCGGTTTGCTAGTAGGCCTAGCAAAAAATGGCACCAAGTGACTGTTTACATGCAACCTAGCTGTAACTCCTGTAAGACGAGGCAGCTCATATTCTCTCGTCCTTCGTGCTCGTTCACTCGCTAATGAAGGAGTTTACACGCACTCTGTATTTATAAAGCGAGTGACTTTAGCAGGGGAGGCGGTGCACGCCTCGCCCAAAAAATTGAACCTGGTTCTACATGTATTAAACTGTCTCGCCAACACAGTCGCCAATTTCCTGGAGAGACCAGTAAATCCAGCACCAGTACTACATGTACGTCGTAGTAAAATGTGAGTTCAAATTGGACGAGTAATGGGTCGAGTAGCTGACACGCCAAAACACTTGGCTGGTGTATAAATCATCCATCAACGTTTGATCACGAGTAAGGTTTATCAGCTGTGTTCGATCGCCGTATTCATAAAATGTTACTCGGCACGTTTCAGATACAGAGAAATTAGAAGCACTAAAGGTAAAAGATTTGAATTGCACTCGAAGAAATGATAAACAACATTATACACGCTTTGGGGCCACTGGTAAGTTTTATCTTTCGAATAATACATGCATATTACACGGTGAGTGTTCCAAGTTAACTTGTTTTAATAAAATACAATTTTCTTTTAACTAAGTAAAGCTGAATAAATTTGTAGCAATTCAACTGATAACACTACTAAACATGTACCAAAGGGGTTCGAGTTAGCTCAATATTTTATTTAATAATTATTTCACAGCATCTCCGTTTATAAAAGTTGATCCAACTAATGCGCCCGCCAAATATTATTACTTTGGAGTTATCGCCCTACCAAGGACCGAAGGCTGGTTAAGTACTAAAATTACATTTGAAGACTTCCCAGAACATTATATACAACGAGTAGACTTTTTGGATGGTGATTTTCCCCGTTGTTCAATTCGGTGAGCAAAGTAGAAGCTGACAGAATAATCGATTGTTTATTTATATTTCTAGTATGCCGTATAAGCAAATTTGTTCGTTTAATTTCTCTCATCTTGCCAGGTGTATTTATAATTGCTTTCATCACACAATCCAACGTAACGACAAATTCATCGTGCGTGCTGTTATTTTGCCTTCAAAGGTAAACACGCGGAATTTAATATGGTCTGCTTACCTATATGAACGTGGGCTAGCTGCAGTTGGTGGCGTCCTTGCGTGGGAAACGGACACAATCTCCAATAACACACATCCCATTTTACACATACGACCAAGTGTAATACCCGAGAACAACCGTCTTAAAGTTGGGCTAAAACGTAAGCAGGTTTAGATTTTTACATCCCTATTTACAATTCAAAAGAAATATGAGATAATGTTATCCAATATAGACATTGCTATAATATGTGACAATTATGGTTTATTCAATGAATTAACCATGGCATTTTTATAATGGCATCATGATAAAACGATGAAAAATCCAAACAATAATCAGTGCAATTTATGCGTTTATTGAAACATGAAACTAAGATTCAATATCTCTAAAGTTACTTCCACACTGGAGGTAAATAGATGAACTGTTTGCTGCTTATTGTGACCAGTGTTTTCTGGAAACATAAACATACCGTAGCTTTCTGACCACACCAGACGTGCAAGTGAAAACATCAAACACATTTAGGGGCCATTCAAAAGTAGGGGGTGGGGGGTTAGGATGAGTCACGGACACAATGTGGACAGCGAGGGGGGCCGAGGGGGGTATGACCAATTCTGACGTCCACTTAAAAAAAAATGCCAAATAAAAAAAGTTCCCAAATTAAAATGAAAATTGAGCGCAATATCTCATAGGTGGGTTATAAATTGCAAAAGTCAGTAAACAGGGTATACCCAGTCCTTGAAAACCTGGAAAAGTCAGATAACTTAAAAGCTCAGGGTCCATTTGCAAACTTTCAAATTTTCCCAGTAGAAATTGCAAAATTTTCATTTTTCTCGAGCATAAACTTGCAAAATTTTCAACCTTTAAAATAATAATAAATAAATAATAAAGAAATTTGCAAAATTTCCAACAAATTCTAAGGACAAATTGGCAAAATTCTCAACCGTGAATGCAGTTTACATTTTTTGAGTACAAAATTTACAAAACTATCATAATTTTCCGAATAAACTACAATTTTTTTTTAAAGTTTAGGATGTCCGAATGAGAGAGGTGTGGGGGGGGGGAGAGAGAAGGATGTCCTGATTGACCGGACACAATGCGGACAGGGGGTAGGGGGAGTCCAATTTTGGGCAGATTTTGCGTACTTTATTTTTGAATGGCCCTTTTTAGGCCAGTATGGGTACATGTACTCCGTGTCGGCCTTTAGTTTGATGTCCGTGTGGAAGCCACCAACGGGAGTTTACAACATTTCCACCTGTCGGCGCTGCAGTGAACTCAAACCATGCGTATGTAAAAGAATGCCTTTTAAGAGTAATAGCGAATTCGACTCATCACACCGGTGCAGTTACATTTTCTGGTGGACCGGTGGGTGTTACCCATATGTTGGCCTACCACTAATATTACAATTCGATTCCATCTCATTACGTTCAGTCCATAAATTATATGGTATTTTTGTTTGTTGTTTGATCCAAAAACAGACTTATACCTCACCTTGTAGTTGTACGCAGAGTGGTAAGCGCCTGCAATAAGCATTTAGTGTGTTTTCCCCCAAAGACGTGCGACGCTGAAAGACTGTACGTGGGATAAGTTTTTTTGTGGACTATTGCTTAAAATTCTGATTGAAACACACTTGACTTTAAACGCGACAAAGCACCGAATGCCCATACTGAGTTATACTGTGCCATCAAACAACATGACACACCGTAACTTAATTTTCATGAGTTGCATGACGTTCATTAGTTGAATAAAAAACGTCAACCAAGAACGCAATGAATAAAGAAATTTAACCAATGAACGCGATGTAACTCATGAAAAAAGCAACGTTGCGAAAGTCGAAAATGCGGTTTTTCGTATTCCCAGCAGGAAAAAAACTGCAGTTTTAATATTTGAATATACTACAGTTTTCTGCAGTATTTTTGCAATATTTTGCATCAACTACTGCAGTTTTTCTGTAGTTAAACTGCACTAAAACTGCAGTTTAACTTAAGAAAAAACTGCATTTAAACTGCAATAAATTGGCCTACTATAATTACAAACTGCAGTTTTACTTCAGAAATATTGCAATGTTACTGAAAATTTACTACATTAATATTGCAATAAAACTCCAGTTTTTACACTGCATTTTTACTTCAAACTAAAAACTGCAGTATATTCAAATATACATGTGCTGCAGCTGGGTATTCACAGTGAACCGGCCAATTGAAGACAAAAACGGTCGTACGTTGAAGCCATGCATGGCTCTCGTCCATTTCGTTTCCGACAGCCAAAAAGTAAAAATGGCCTAGAAATGACGTATGACAATTTTATCTGCGCATGAGCGACGGCCGTTTTTGTCTTCCAATTGGTTCATTGTGAACACTGAATACAGTCAGTAACACTCGCCGCATTTTTAGGTGGCTTTGCATTTGCAGATACGTTATATACTAAGCCAATAAACACTAGTGGGCTATTTTGTGAGTATCTTGACCCAATATCAGGCGATTATTACACGTTGACCAGAACATCATAGGTGCCAACACGGAGTGAACTTACTGATATCACGTATGCTGTGACTCTAGTTTGCTCATTTCTATAGACATTAGACAGTAAACACGCAACATGCTGTAGACCTTTTGCATGTGCAAATCTGCCCATGCAGCACAGTGGCTACGTGTAATCACGTACAGAATCTCACTTTTAAGCTGAAATATTTCTATTGAATAATTTTTTTTCTTTACCGCTTTTTATGGAAAAAGGAAACTTTGGGGTACTTTTGTTTCTGTTGCCGTCAAGGAACTTTCCTCAACACTCAGGAACATACACTGTACAGGAAGAAGTTGAAGGAAAAAGCAAAAAAAAAACAAAGTTCCTGCATGTTTTCTCCATTCTGGACATAGCTTTAGAGAGATAAGACACACACAGTAGTTGCCATTAAAAAATCATTTAAAAATCATAAAATTACTTGTAGACTTTTAAGTACAGCCGAGGCCTTTGGAAAATATTATCTCGGTATTACACTGTGTAATTTTATCGATAAAAAAGTGCAATTGATTTTCAGGCAATTATATTTATGAATAATTTTAGTGCCCGATGCTCCAGCATACAATGACTCGTGCAAGTTTAATTTTGTGGTTGATGAGGATAATCGAATGATGGGCCTGCGGTGTAACATAAACCCAAAACGTGGTTTGGCTCTGTTAACCAATTTCAAAGTGACGTGTTTCACCGACGACAAACGAGATATAAAATATTTTTATGTTGTTGAATATCACCAGATTATTCCTGAAGAAGAAGGTAAGGAAAAGAGTAGGCTATATAAGAGAATGTTAATGTTTTTCGCAATATTCAGAACCAATTTCACATTTATCATTCAAACGAAATACTATATTGTTGATGTTAACTTTAACATCCCTTATATTAAGCGTATTGCTTAGTCATTAAAAAGTTCATTATAGTGATTATCATTATTTCAATTGTTATCCATGGTGATCAGATATTATTTTGAGACACTCGACTTCATTGATTGTTGAAAATCTACGCCTTGCCGCTGGAAGTGACATAGAAGGATACACAACTACGGTGAAAGTTCTTATTTTCGACAGAGTATTGAATCCTTTTGTCTACGATATAAAGAATATTACGGTATTTCACATAGGCCTACATGTATTGTCAATACATCGTTGACGTGTAGCGATTTGTAGTTAGTTGCATAGCGAGTTTTGTATTTGCAGGTTGAGCCGTTGCCGAATTCTGGCAAATGCAAAGTGAATTACATCGAATGCTTGAGAAAACTCGTAACGCTAACGGAATCAGATATTTTAACGCTAAGGCTAATGGCAGAAAACGGAAATTATCAAGGTTCGCTAGTGGTGCACCTCACCACAGTAATATATTTTCAAATGATTCTCGAGTGTTGATATTCCAAATTAGTATAATCGTAAAAAAGTGTAATTTTTAGGTGCCATCCAAACTGCTCATATAATTTCCATGATGATTAAGAGCGACGAAAACCGAGACGTGGAAAGTTTACACACCAAAATGATGGTAAATGTTACCCAGAGATTTCTTTTCAAATGAAAAGAAAATACACGGTATTTCACTTTCTTAGAGTTTCCGAGGAGGAACATGTGTTCACATTCTCAAAAATATACGAAAATGTTTCATTATTAACATTTTTTTATTTTTATGTAAAGTATTTTTTTTTTTCGAAAAATGTCATTTTTATTTTATACACTGCTGTAATGGTCAAACTATAGTGAAAGCCGCTTAATTCGAGATTTGACCGAAATAGGCGATGAATGTCAAAATAACACGCGAAAAATTGACCGTATTGACGAGGAATAATCTGCTCTGTGTTTTAAAAATACATATAATTGTACATATGTATTTACATATATATATATAATTAATGCAGAAAATCCATATCAGTGTAGCCGCTGATGCATTAGATGCATGCATGTGCGTTTGGTAGACACGTGGATATATGATCGAATTATGCGATGAGACGACCGGGTTAAGCGACTTTTTCATAAATGGCAACAGAGGAAAAAAAATCGTTCGGACTGTTTTGACCGAATAAAATGGCTGACCGAATTAATAGGTTTTCACTATACATCTACAGGTGCATTTATGTTTGTACGACGCGAAGTTTTGTTTACGGGAAAGCGTTCTTATTGATGTTCCCGGACATTTTTTTCCTATTTTTTTATAAAGCCTTCTACTCATTCATGCGATATTATTTTCTCTTTCCAACTTGCAGATTAGAGAGGAGATTGTGAAGTTTTTGTACACAATGCCCATGTTAACTTATTCGTACATGAAACAAATACTTTCATGCTTAATTTGCGCATTGTCTAACGAGAACATAGCCACTTCTCTTATCACTAATGTAAGTACAATTTGGTCATTTATATTCTTAGCTAGCAATATAAGTAATTTGTTGTCATTTCGTTATTTTAAGTATGTTTTATTTTAATATAAGGATATT
>JAQGAO010000865.1:0-28776 GCA_034697705.1 Ommatoiulus sabulosus | reverse complement strand
CACCGTTCCCTATTTCTTACCCTCCGCTTTCAACCTCTTTTCTAGCCGTCAGCCCCTCTTTAGGTGTAGATCGATTAATTGGGTTCTCGAACAGTCGGGCTTTGGTCACTTGCATTTTTGCTTCGTTTATAAACATTTCATGTAGGCATTGATGTAACTGGTTGAACAGTTATGTTTAAGTTCCCAAACAAAAGTGTATCGAGTACATAATTTATTGAATTGGCCCCTTCAAAAACCTCTTGAAAAGAAAGCTTGTTTGGAGTGGACAATTGCTATTATTTCATGACAGATTTATAAGAGATTGCAACAAATTACTCGATGAACATTTTGCTAAGGAAGTTGTCAAAACGTGATCGCAACGGCTATTTACAGAGGGTTAAATTATCGAGAAGAAAATTAGATAACGAGTCTCTCTATCATTCAGTTGGTTTTTTTTTACGCAAAAAAAAACGATAACAAAAACAGGGGTAACGTTACGATAAATTATACTGCGTTTCACACCAAGCCTGAAGTTACTACGATAACTACAACAAAATGGCGCCTAAAGATGGACTTTCGTTATGCTTTTGCAAAGGGCAACGCCTATCAAATTCCCAGCGCCATCTACAGATCAGTCCGCGCAACGTTAGGCACTCTAGAATTCAGGTACATGTAACAAAATAGCGGTAAAAATGGTACATCGAAATCAGGAGAGCTCTATATGTTATATTTTCAAAAATAAATTAATCCCGCTAATAAATCATTCAAGGGTTTTCTGAGATAAAAACAGTGGTAAAGTTACGATAAATTATACTGATGGTTCTATTTTGATTAGAAGTTTATCTAGCATGCACGTCGTTTGAAAATAATAGCGGTACTCAGATAATTTACGAATGTGGCTGTAAATCACCGTAACTAGAGTGGTTTACGATGGTTTAGGGCCTCGTAAAGTGTTGCGCGAAATTTTGAATTAATTCTTTATTCTGATTGGCTGAACCATTTACGGTGAGCGGCGTGAAGGTGCGGGTAAAATTGACCGAACAAAAGTACAACTGTAAACACGCGGATTTCTACGCAATGGTTATAGTGCTGAATAATATACAAATTGTATATGAGTTAATAGTTGTCAATTGAATCGTTTTCATAAGACTATATTAAATTGGTTTTAAGTGTGAAATAACTCACTCCAGATCTCAGTAGAACAGAAAACGCAAAAGTACAGGATGCCAACATCGACAAACTCGAACTCACGCGTTATTGTCATCGTATGTCAAGAAATGTCTAGTGCGCATGCGCCAGCAGGCGGAGCTTAATGATAATCTACGTTTACAACTACTGTACGTGAATCTACATCATTTCCTGAGTACCGATATTGCATGTGGAATATAGTACATGTAGTGTGATCAAGCCATGTCTTATTAAAAACAGGAGAATTCATGGAAAAAATCAAACTACATTTACCACGATGACGCGGTAAAGCTCAGACGTCAATTTAACGTGACCACGACTTCCAAAAGTGCAACTCGTAAAGCTTCTGTCTGAGTGCTTCTATTGTTAAATTACTCGCCTTCTAACTCGTATTTCGAGCAAACTTTTTCTTTCGTAACATTGCAAAACAATGCACCGCGGTATGTTATCTACCAAACCGCTGCCGTTTACAACACTCGCGCCACCACCCTTGTTTAACGTTTTTACGACCAGTTGTTCTTTTTTTTTTTCTTCTCGTATTCTACAACAATACAAAGCGCGTTTTCGGGGCTTAACGACGGCGACAAACTATTTTCGTACTTCTAATTTTGATGCGTCGTTATCGTGTATGCACGCGATGCAACGAGTGACGAAGTTCGCAGTCTGACAAAATTCCAAAATTCGCAACGATCGATTGCCATCTCCAAAAGTGGCGTGATTTCCCTTCGTACTTCGAATGTGAAATCTCGCATCCTTCAATTAAGCGTTTCGCCTCTGCTCTTGGACGGAGAAGCCATCCGCTCCTCCTGGAGCAGTTTCTGAAAACTTCACACGTTGAAGAACTCGTGTTTATCTCGATGTTTCATCTATCGTGGATTTCTGTCCGAGCCATAATTCAAGAGTCCGCCAACTCCACCTCGTGACCCGCGCGTGTGTCAACAGTTTTACGCGTGAGCTAGGCGACGAAATAACATTTTCGGTAAATGGATGGCGTTCCCCTTTAAGACTTTCTGGGAACGTTCCCCGCGCCAAGAGCCTAGATCGCGTCCATTTCGGAGGAATCGGGGTCCGCACATCGTTCAGCGAACCTGTCAATAGTTTTAACGGATGTCGCGTACGTGGAGGATGCGAGGGAGGAAGGGGGGTGGGGGCGCTGCGTGCGAGGCAGTGGTGCCAGACACCTTTCCACCCCCCCCGCGGGCCCCCCATCCCTCGCCTTTCCCCCCTCCTCTGCCTGCGAGCTAATTAACGTTGCGGAAACGACTGTGACAGCCACGCTCGGGAGCACCCAGTGCAACATCGGGAATGGGGGAGAGGGTCACCCCAGAAAAAGCCAGCCGCCAGGGGTCGGAGGGGACTCTAATTTTAGGAGAGCAAAAAAAAAAACTCAAAACGTGACGACGGCGGGAGATTGTGCTGAGTCGCCAATAATTTCCAGCCTACACTCCATTGAACACCGTTCAGGTTTCGTCCTCGATTCTATACCGTAAAAAACAGCGACTTCGGGGACGCCCCCCTTCGTCGTAGCCTACATTCTTCGGAGGATTTTTTTATGGACGACGTATTGGCCCTAGGCCCATTTTGCTGGGCGAAAATTTGACCAAAGGTTAAAAACTCGCATTGCGAGACTTTCCACATCGTTGTTGGGGGAAAAAGTATTTCGTTCATGCCGAACGAGCTCGAAATGTCCTTATGCCAGTTCCGCGCCCTCTGGTGGTAGTTCCGCGAACGCTAAAAAATGGCGTTATCTTTGGAGGATCGATTGATATCGCGTCGCCTTTCCGTCAAATTTATGCTCTTTCGTGACAAGTGTGTCGCCCACGTACCCATCCATGATGCGATGTTCCCAACCAAAAACCGCGGATCATTTGCAGGATTGCAATTTCATTTGGCAGGAATATGCGAGGATTAATAAAATAAGTGGAACTAAACAGGCAGCGATGGGAAATTTATCGAAAACATTACTATTATTATGCGAATCATACGTGTATGTAGTCCAAAATGTCCAAACCTTAAAATATGAAATTTTTTTTTAAAAAAAGTTCACTTTTGGATCGCCATTAGCTGCTATTTTCAACACTTTTCGAGGCTAATGACTGACAACGTTAACCCTAACCAGATCTAGGGAATGGTTGTGATTACAAAATGTGGAGAAATATCGACACTTGTAGCCATGCTCAATTTTTAGATATGATGCACGAGGTAGCGTAAAGCCAACAATTATCGGTACATGTAATATATGTAGTAATTTTGTTTATTACGCTCAGGGCAACTGTTCGATATTCCTTTCCATTAGCGTGATGGAATTGAGTTTCAATACCGGTATTGACTGATGCATTCATTGCTTTTTTATGTTTGAAGGAATCTTAAGTTAATTAAGTCAATGATAACATGGTTCTGCAAGATCACAGTACATGTATACGAAAGTCCAGTATGCTAACTCCGCCCACTTTTACCTAGCCACACCTACACAGCGCCGCACAGGAATAATGATTACCACTGAAGTCGTTCAATTAAGTCAGTTACTCATACTTCACTCACCAAAGTGAACAACTTCACTGAACTACCTTAGTTCATCGTTCACTAATTCGAACTGGATTTCAGTGAACAAGAGTGAACGACGTAGTTCACTTACTCACTTGAGTGAACAAGTTGTTTACTCAATCATACATTATCGTGTGGCATGCTTCGCTCGTTTTCGCCGTTTGAACATCAAAGGTGCCGACACGGAGTTACCCTACTGGTCTTTCGTATGCCGTGTGCAAGATCTTTGGACATTCCTATCAAATTTCCGCTGTTGAAATGCTGAGGGTCAAGCGCGGCAAGACGTGCACACTAAAAGCGGCGATTGATTTGACCCATTTTAAAGTTAGTAGCATCCTCAACTAACAAATTGATCATATAGGAATGACTGCAATCTCGCACAGAAAATTCCTAAAGTTGAGAAAGATTTCCAAAAAAAGCATCAGAAGTGCGCGGGCAAGAGGCTGAACGCTTTTCGCTCATTGAGCGCCACGCCAATCAGCCACATAATGATCTGCTTGCCGGAGAAGTCTCATTGGCTGCAGGAACTCCAAACGCCAGAGCAAAGTGCGTACGCCTCAAGAGATTGTTCAAAAATTGATCATCGGGAAAAAATCTTCAAGATGGCTGCTGCTACTTCCCATTTTTCAAGCGCTCTTTGATGTTAGATTTTGGTGAAGATTTAAATTCCAATAGATGGATAATGATTTTGTAATACAAAGCTAGATCTGATTGCGTATTGAGCGGTACTTGTCGAATGTGAGGATCCTTAACGCTGTTTTTGACCAATTAAATCATCGCAAATTTGTAGTATTGAAAAATTCCTACAGTCAATTTCTCAGTTGAGGATGCTGCTAACTTTTAAATCACTCATTTAATTCCTAAAATGCTAATCTTTTAGGAACATATTTTCGTTTTAAATTAAGAATTACATTATTATACTTATTGTCCTCTTTGTAGTGTGGCTCATATTCAGGGTGGGCCAACTTTATAAAAATCATAAAATGGTTATTTGTTAATGAAATTTAATGAAAATTTGTACATGTGTACTTATAAATTCGATACAAAAAATTCTCTATTTCAATTTGTGTTCAAAGTTAGGACCTTTCTCCGGAAACTGTTTCAAAAATTGCCTAGCACTGTAATTTTTCGTTTTACGCAAAAAACTTATCGCGGAATCTCTTATCTTCTTCAGTGAACGCCATTTTAAAAGACAAATTTAACCATTTTATGATTTTTATAAAGTTGGCTTACTTTTTATTGGCCCAACCTGTATTTTGGGTCATTCATGTTTATACAATTTTTAATTCTCTCGCCTATATAAATAAACAATTAACGAGGAAAAAATCCAAAATCGTCTGCTGCAGATCGTCGCATTTGATTTTCGCCCCTTTGATTTTGGATTCGTGTCAAAATTTAAGTTTTTTTTAAATCTTGAAAGTGCAATTCTTCGTTGAAAAAAAAATGTTCCTAAAATTTTAGAAGCAGGTACTAGGTCATGGGTCGCGTCGAGCTCAGCTCATCTCATTCTCAAGTACGGATCAATATGCATCAATGGTACAGAACCTGGTTCTCATAAGAAATCTATCTGGGAAGGCTAAGCGGTTCCACATCCACGCACATCCATTTCAAGTTCAGATACACTTAAAAAAACAAAAACTACAGTGACAAAAAGACTTTCCACCTACTTCCTGTGATGAGGAAGGGCTAAAATGTCGCGGTTGGAGGGAAGAAGGTAAGAACAGTGTCCGGTAATCTGGACGTCGTTTATGCCCAGCCCCAACCAACACCGTTTATTGTGTTTTCACCGGCGAACGCAGAAGTGGACCCGCGTTCATGACCCCTCGGAGGATCCACGCCCCCATGCGTGGGACTATGAAAGCGGAACTGGGGTACGAACGACGATGTGTGCAGTGGGGGTTACTCGCTTCTCGCCAGAAAAAAAAAGCACAAGAGGCGGGGGTGGAAGTGGGCTGTGTCGGAGTCAAGAGACGTGACCCCCTCCACCCGTTGGTCCGCCGTTTGCAACGCAAAAAGGCAACCGTCCGGATCCGTATTTAGCCCCGTCAAAAAAACACGAGGGGCATCGACCTAACGCGCCAGCTATCCCTCCCCCCCACCCCCCCGCATTTTCACCCCTCCGTCGTTTTTTTTTTTTTTTCGCGGTTCCATCGCTACCGTTTCCAATCTGTCAAAGTCTTCTTTCGGCTAGCTTCCCCTCCCCCCTTCTGATTCTGATCTCCTCTTCGCCAATGTTAACTGAGGTTCTACACCCTGGACAAGAAATCCAGGGAGCCTCAGTGAGATGTTTGCAGTATTTCCATATAGCTGAAATCTTGCAATTAAGCGACGTCCAGATTTGGTTCGACCTCCAAGTCCCTATAGGACTTCGATATAAGTATGGTGAAATTTTTCGAAAACTTTCCCGTAACACTATCTTCCAAGATATGCAGTTAAAATCTGCCTTGCCTTATGGAAGAATTAATGTTCAACGTCAATTTTAAGTATTTGCCAAAAGTGTGTGGGGATCGATTCTGGACGTCGTCGTTCTGTATGAGATTCAAAATTCTCAAGTAACAAAAATTGCGAACATTCCAAGACTTTTACGTGCGTGCAGTATACATTTTTTTTAAAAAAAACAAAAAACTTTCATGATGATTGTTGTAACCGAGCATTTACGTTAAAGAATACTTAACGACGATACTTTAATTGTACGTTAACGACGATCGGACGGTCATTTGCAATAAACGAAATAGTTAGAACGAAGTTGAGAACAAATATGGAAAATAAATCTTGCACTATTTAGAGATTAAAATCACAGAATTCGCCCATGAATGTTCAAAACATCTCAAAGTACACCATTTCTCTGATTTTAGACTTTCTTCAGTCGTCAAGACCTTGGTATTTGTTGTTCGGAAAAGTCGGCAAGTTGGAGGGGTGAAAGGTTAGAACCACCAACGTAAATTTAAAAGACAGGGTAAAAATGTCCGCCTCCCAACACATCCTTGAATAAGCCACGATAATCGTACGATACTGACATGTCAACATTAAAAAAAAAATTACTTCGATAAACTGGCACCAAACATTTCTTCCAAAATCGGCCAATTCCAGACTGATTAACCGTAAAATAGGCCTCCACGCCAATTCCCTCGTTAAAAATGCCATTGTCGCCATTGAGAGCAACGTTTATTTTTGCGATCGACGCTAATTTTTTAAGGGTAGGAAAAGGCGATCGTTAACTTTGGCTAATTCGTAATTCTTTGGCTAAATTACGGGTCAGTAAATCTGTCGGCAATCTAGCACAACACGCATGCATACTGGGAGAAGCCAACCATTAGGGGGTTAAGGTTGCACGCACTGGCGGATAGATGGCGCTAGCTTCCCATGAAAGCACAACGTGCATTTGCGCTACGAAATACAGCCATGCGCAGAATTATTAGACTGCGAGGAAACGCTATGTGGTTATTGTTTCAAATTTTGCTGTTAAGTTAACTGCAAAATTATAAACGACTGAGTTAAGCTATATTAATAGACACAGGAATACCTGCGGATTATGTTTTAGCATTTACATGTAAATAATCACGTATATAAATGGAATGCATTAATTTGTTTGTAAACAGCGATAGTCTTGAATGATTTTAAATCAATGTGTAAGCGATGCGACTACTAAAGTACGATTCGCAAAGCTTCTGTCTGAATTCCTCTAATGTCTGTTCTGCTTTCCGAAATCTTCGCGCAACAAATTGGTCTAAAAGTACAATTTCAATGAGCAAATTTGCCGTTTTGCTATACATGTACTTTGCCAATGGGTTTGCATTTGAAAATCGATCCCGGCGCCATCTATGGCACATTCTGTACAACTGCTAGACAAAAGATTTCTTACCGCGAATTTTCAAAAAAAAAGTTTTACAAGTAACGAATCTTTCTGACTTTTTTTTAGCTGCATTTAAATTAATGCGACATTGAGAAGGCTTGGAAGTAATTTGATTTCTGCCCACAGTTTCAATTTCATTTTCCAACTTTTACGTTATAGTGGTAAGTTTTCGCATGACTAAGATTAAAAAGGAAACACAATGGGGTAATTTTTATTTCAATTGTTCTGCATTTCTGACTTCCGCAGACTTGAAAAACCACATAACTGGCGAAAAAATAAATAGTATAGAAAATGTTTCAAAGTTGTTTTTCGTATTCAAAAAGTGAATTTCGTAAACGTTAGGGTTGTAAAGGTTTAGAATGTTCAAGCTATTCTTTATGTTGGCGGTGATTTGTTCCAGAAGAACGAACCTAAACAGAAAAATTACAAAAAAAAACCCGGGTTTAAATTGAACCATAATTGGCGCCGAATTTCGCCAACTTTAAAAGCTGCAAAACACCAACGCTACACACCAGATGGCGCTATGTATGGCACATATGTTTTGGAACGGTGACATTTACTGAAAAACCCGAATAAAGAGAAGCCGCAGAAAATCCAATGGAAAATATAGAAATTTAAAACTGGATTTCTTTCTTTGAAGTTTTACCCATGAAAAGTTTATTCAGATTTACAATTCCAACAGAGCTATTTGAATATCTCGTTGACAGATAGTAAATATTTACCAGAATTGTTGGGATTGTGGTTGTTAATAGAAGACGGTAAAAATAACAATGGCATCTGCAATCAACTATGGCATTTATCAGATATCCACTGTATGGATAGATAGCAAATTGGAAATTAATTACGATCGATCGACTATATTGGGATTACTAAACTGTTCACTAGATGGCACTTGTTTACAAAGTATGAAGCAGAATAACTAATTGGGCGGAACGCAGGAGCGACTTCCTCGAGCAAGTTTTTGTCGTACTAAATTAATTTGACTTTTTTTTATATTTTAAAAATACCTTTACCAAAATGACATTTCGTTTTATTCATCGCAGTTTGAATGGGAAAATTTCCCAGGTGGAGCCTCGTCCGTCCCCCGCCTCGTCGCTAAAAAACCGCTAGAGAATAGTTAGTTATTCACGGAAGACACAATTAACGTCGTGCAAAATTTGTGAAAAAGAGACTTTTTAAGAGGCAGTCAGTGACCGCAAAAAGGGGATTTGTTTTAAATTAGATAAATTAAACTCGATTGTCCCGATGTCTAATAACTGCTTTTACAACCAACGGCAAAAAAGAAGAAAAGAGATAAAAATGAGGATAGCGCGTAACAATCGCAAGATTTTTAGGGCGCAGTATATACCCACCTGATGAGAATGCTCCGAACGTTGTATTTTTGAGTACTATAATATTCATTAAAGTGGAACCCATCCATTATACTCGAGAATATAACGTAGCATTACGCGAGGCCTACTACTGGTCTTTAAAATCAAAACCTGAGAAACTTCATGGCGAAACCAAATGTGTTGAATTCTAGCGTTGTCACGAAAACTGCTTTTGCTTTTAACTCGATTAAAATTATCAAACAATACGGACGTGATTTTTGTTGTGTTCAATTTTTCTCTTTAAAATAACATTTCTCGATTCCGCTGATTGTTCTTGGCGAAATTTATTCTTGCCGCTTTCTGCGACATTTTGGAATTTCAAATTGCGTTTGTAAACAGTTCTGGCGCGCGTGTTGGCCACTAGATGGCTTTAGTGTTTCTCACGAGATGACCCTACGGAGCTCTGCTTGTGCCATTTCAACATGGCGCGAAACATGAAATACTGTACAGCGTACATGTGCGCCGGTTGGAGAAAATGTATGCGTTAACCGAAAACAACGATCTATGTTTAGTAAAGTCTGCGTAAGGTCCATTTGGTAAATGGATCTCAATAATCCAGCGACATAAAATCTGCCATTACAACATATAGAATTTGAAAACAACAATGATAATCGTGAATTGAAACCTACTATTCGCCAGGTGTGAATGTGACGAAATGTGGTGGGAATATTCTCTGTAAAGGTTATTACAAAAGTACCTGCTAGGCATTTTCAAAACCAAACACTTCTGTGCAAGCACTTGGGAAATTTGATTTGCGTTTCGCCCACATAATCTCCTTGATGTTTGTCAAAAAAAAGCAAGCATCCTGCATAACAACGATATTGGAACTCAAGCCCGAATTTCTCCTTCGCAGGACCTCTAACATTTCCCCATATACAGGTACATGTGCATTTATCTGTAAAATTCTTCATAAACGTCGATGTCAATGTTATCTGTCGCGAAATACATCGCCCCCGTCCTCCTGTGATTAAACACTGAACAACACCTTGGTATTCCCTCTGAATGTTAACTGGAAAGCACGATCAACCTTTTCATTTCAAGTCATGGAAACTAACTACCAGGGACTCACTTCCTACAGTTTCGATTTATTTTTATTTCTATATACGGAATATGAAACAATTTCACTATTGGATTAGATTGAATTGTAGCTTGTCCTTTTGAGACGGACGCTGCCGTTTGGGGGCGTTCATCGACGCTCACGCGTAATCTCCCTGTCCTGACTACAGGTGGCGCCACGAGCGCTCCACTTCCACAAACGACCCCGCCGACCTTTCCAGTCGGACGATGGTCCGGTCACGACCTTTCCCCCTGGTGGCCTTCTTACATATTAAATTTTCGGCGAGGATGCCGTGCACGGCGATCTGATAGCGCCTGATCACAAAAAAGCCTGGGAAATCTCCCATGGATTCCGCTAGGGTCGCGGGGGTCAGCATTTCAGCGGTGGACATTTCATCTGGAAATTTATATCTGCTGGAACAGTGGGGCTTCGCGAGGGGTCATTTTTTTAGTTGTGGAAGTTTTTCACGCATCCGACGATGATCTTATCCCGCGAGATTCCCATCAGTAAAAACCTCTTTCCCAACCGGTAGCCGACGCGCTACGGTCACGTTACCCACAATGCATCCGGCGAGCTGCTTCGGGCTTTGACCAGCGCCCTCCCCCGGGTGCTTTTCGTAGCGCCAACCCGACTTTGCGCACCTGGAGGGACGGGAGGAGACCCTCGGGGTGACGCGGAGGTCAGCCAAAGGCCAGCCCCTTACAAGACCCACCGAAGAAATTCCAGTTATAAATAATCCACTCGCAGCTTCTGCTGTCTTTTTTATTTCTTTTATTGTTATAATTTTTTTTTTCAACTGCGAAATATTTCTCGGGCCTCTCATTAAGGAGGATGGGATTTAACAATAAACCCTGTTTACATTTTTTTCCTCCGGGGTTCGGTTTTGTCTTAATGGTCCATCGGCATGCCACTGGGTAGTATTTCGTGGGCTAAACATAAACTTTCAGATTATACGCTAAGATTATTACGTTCCCTGCTCGGACTAGAAGGGGGACGAGAACATGCCAGCGTCTGAAATTTCGGGTGGAAAAGTTTTTTTCTTCTTCTTACGAATCGGCACGACTTTCGAATAATTTTTTAATTATTGCCTCTAATGTCTAAATTAATCAAGAACGCGAGGCGGGAAATGAGCGCCTGTTCCGACAATTACGAGCGTTGGGACAGACGAGGAATTTGCGAATAAATCGCGGAATTAGCCGAGATGGAAATGGGAAATTGCACGACTTGCATGGGGTTCCACCGTCGCCTCGAGTGCATCTTTGGCTACTCTTGGATTTCCTGGAAAACACACCATAATGATACTAGTAGGAGGTTCAGGTAGTAACGACGTTTTCCCATTTTGAGTCTTAAATTCGTCGAACATTTGAGAATCCGCAACGTCCGAGCTGAAAAGTTTGAGTAGTGAACCAAATTCACAACCATTGAAAACTTCCAGAAAAGTAGCCGGAACGAATTATATACAGCTGTTTTAGAAATGTTAACGAGGCCACCCTAATGGTTTGCATCATTTGCGTAAAAACTGCGAGACAGTCAACTTCTTGTCTGTTGTTCGCTGAAGTCTGTCATCGAAAAGTCAAAAACTCACTTCAAGTACATGTACGGACAATTTTTGCTTTGACGCCTTGTTCTCGTTTGACTAGACCGATAAAAAATGAAATAAGAGGCATGTTTCAGACATTTCCGTGCTATAATGGTTGTCACTGTTGATCATTTGCTTAAAAACAACGCCACTGTCATGAAAAAGTCAAAAACGCACTTCACGTACATATATGTATATACGGACAAAATTGACTCCTCGTGCTTTTTTGACTAGAACGATAAATACAACCTTAAACAGGAAGGAAACTCACTTTGAAAATGTTTCAAAGATTTCCGCTTAGGGGCCATCCATAAAGGACGTCCGGGAAAGGGAAGGGGGGAGGTTCAATGATGCCCGGATGTCAACTTGTGCTTAAACTGTCATCAGTTTTAGATGATAAATTGATTGCATTGGGCTTATTTTCTTGCTAGTCAATTTACATTGTATAGGCAAATTTGCTGATTTCTTCAGCTTTCTGTAGGGAGAGGAGGGTCTAAAAACCTGGAAAAATACAGGACGTCCTTTATGGATGATCCCTTAAGAGATCGCATTCTACTTTGCAACTTTTGCATAGCGGATCCAGCATTCGTTCTGGTACTTAGGTTTTCTATTACCGTATTTGGAAAAAGCTGCCCCGAAAATTGTTTCAACCCCCTCACTCCATATTTTTGATTCCCATCTTTCAAAGCGTGTACTTTCAGATATGTAAATTTTCAATCATGAATAAATTGTATTATTATTACATGTACTATAACATTGAACATTGTATCATTTCCTTAAGATTTGTAACGCTTCATTCAATTTCTGCACCAAAAAAACGTTCATACGTGATTGATAAGTTGAGGATTACACATTTTTGCGAACATACAACACTTTAAGATCTTTCTTATCGTACTGGGTTCACGCGCGCATCATTCAACTTAAAATTCGCAAACCAAGATTCCAAATAAACGAATTGAAAAGAGGAACTAGACTATGCCCGAATGTCAATATTTTGCTTCGACATATATGGGCAAGATATGTTCATCGGGGCGATGATGTATCGGGATGCAAAAATCATCGTTATTATATTCGAAAAGGTGCAGAGGCGGGCAAAAGTGGCAGCACTCGGCGCACGAAGGGGTCAAGCAGAGGGTGCGAGGGTTGGGTCTGGTTAAGAAAAAAAAAAGATGGAGGCGAAAAGAAAATAGAAAGATAAGAGAAAAGTAGGAATGGCTGGAGGGTCAAGCGGGGCAGTGGCCTTTTTAGCCCAGCCCGACCCCAGGGCTACTCCAGATTCACCGCAGGAGGCCTGCATGCCTCTTCACGGAGACAGACAGCAACACTCGGTTGGAAATCAAGTTTCTGGTATGAAAGAGCGACACCTTTGCCGGTAGCCAAGCTAAAAATAGCCGGAAAGGTCATCGTCAGTCAAGTTGGAATAAAAATACATGTACGCGTAAGGCGAGTAAGTAACACACCGACATCGAGGATTAGACCTCGGAATAATCGTGGGAATTCCAAGATTTTTACGGGCGAAGCAGGTGGGAGGCCTAATTTAATTTTAGCCCAAAATGTTGCATTTGCTGGACACATGTTCGTTTCCACGCAGCAACACGTTACTAGAAAATCGGACAAGTGGTTCTCCCTTGTAAAAACGCACGCACCCTGCTTGGAGTTCCAAACGCCATCACGAGTGAAGTTGTTTACGAGATGAACGAAACGTCCATTTCTTTTTGTTGCGTGAGAATGACAACCAGAACTACCGCATTATGGACGTTTATCGGTGGAAAATAGTGGGTGCATTTTACTTTTCCGAAAACTAGTAGATATTTGGCGCAAATAACGACTAATATCACGGGTTCGGGCAACGTGTTTAGCCCGTAACCCTCCGCGTAGTGGGCAAGTAATTGAGCCCACGTCAATCATTTGAAAACTGCAATGATGGCAACTATGATGCGAATTTGTAGAAACGACGACCAGTTTCCGAGAGAATGTTAACTCGTGGCTCATGTAAACTCAGAGGGTTCGCCTTTTAAGTTAAGATGTAAACGTCCAAAAAGAGCCCGAAGAGCTGCATTTAATGTCATTTGATCCAGAAAAGAAAAAAAAAGATTGACGCTCATTAAATAAGTTCTTCAACTAATTTTGTGCTCGATATTGGCACGAATTTTGAATTTTCTTCCAATTATTCGTAATGTGACCTTGCTCTCGACCAGGATTAATGAAAGCCAATTGTGTACGAATTCATGTGGCAATCACTCGATCCCTTCATCTTTTTAAAACTAATATTGTCTTGATGCAACTTCATTTGGCTTGGACGTGTTATGAAATGAGCATATTTGTAAAATTGAATGTCCATTATGTCCTCGGGAAATTTGCAGAAAGCTTCACATTGCCCTTCTTGTTTCCTTCTATCTTCGTGAACAATTTACAGTGCATTTCTAAATGTATTACTATATTACGGGAATTATACTTCCATTCAATAGATACATGTATTTAATGACGTGCATGAATTTGTATACAGTTCGCATGGGAACTTTTCGTTTATTTCTGGAATATACAGTATGAAGATTACTTTTATATTTTCACATTTTGACTATATGAGCAACTACCATTTACAGTACGATCAACAAAGTTGCCTTCAATTTACGTGTTGAATCCTTTTCAGAGTTTGAAAGTGCCAAAGGGAAGGAAGCCTTATCAGGGATGATAAGCGACAGGTTTTACATTTAGGTGACATTCTTGTCTCTAATCATTCAATCATTCGTGACAATACCAGGTGTAGAGCTATACCTCATGGCTAGCTTTATTCTCAAAGGTAAAATTTAAGTTAACTGTATATACAGTATATTCTACCTGTATATGCTTTACTGCATGCTTTTCCATCATTATTAATTGATCATTGCAATGAAATCGCACGAAGCCGTCGTCCGAAGTCAATGTCAGGTTTTGTTCAGTTTTGTGTGATTAAGGAGCTTGTTTAATAGTCTGTAGTCTGAAACAAAACCGGAAACACCGTTTATAGTTTTCGTCTTTGATTGGAAATGACATCCAGCGCACGTTTAAGCGCTAATGAACGACGAATAATAACGCTTTTATAGCCTTACAAATGATAATTCTCAGGACGTTTGTCATTATTTCATTTTTTTAGATCGTTATTAAAACGTCTGAGAAAAGCTGGTCGGTTCAATGGTATTTCTATGTCGTCTCGTTTCATGTCAACAAAGTGGTTCCCTTTTCTTGGTCACACAGATTCTTGGCGTTCAAAAATAAAATAAGAATATCTTAACCTCCACCTATTTTGTATTTCGTCAGTAATGAACCAATCTGACCTCATAAATGTTCTTGTTTTCAAAAACGATATCGTAAATTGGGCGGCAGTCGCAAATACTTGATAACCGAGGGGAAAAAACGAAATTCCAGTTACGCTGATTTAACATCCAACAAAAAACAAAAAAACATTTACATGAGATTTTTTTGCCCGTACTTGCCAGGCAATGGCGATCTCAGGCTTCGGTTAACCCTAAACCGAATGCATTGTCAAAGATAAGGATGGACAATTCGTGACTCCCATCAATCATCACGCTCTAGTGCGCGTGCGCAACGAGTTAAGGTAAATCATCGGATTTGATGCATTCGACGATGGTTAGTGCCAAACTACACTACAGTTTGAACTTTAAAGTATAGGCATGAAATGGTTCAACTAAACATGTTTGTTAGAGATTTCACTGCCATTACGTCATTGCATGCATATGGCCCTCTGGATATACTTCACTTGTACAATCCAACATTATACAGTAGATTTAACCAGGGTCTATTGGTCGGGACCATGCATTTTCCTGGAAGTGCCCAACTTGCAATATATTTCTTAGGTTTATTCTGAAACCGCTAATTTGACCACAATTAAATGTTTTTTACCATTTGTTGCCAAATAAATGCACAAAATGAAGTCATTATACTTGGAAAAAATATACAGTGAGTGTAATATACAGTAAAGAGAGGCGAACCTCGTTGATGTTGCAGGTTCGATTCCAGACCAGTGCAATGAAGCTAGTCACACGAATTGTTTTAGTTTCCCGTACCATATAAAAGTTGTTTACACTTATCTAAAGCCTCTATAAAATGCCTCAATTAAAAAATACAACTTTATTTCTAAAAAATGCTACCCATCGTCTGAGCCTTAACGAGATGTACCTTGCATGTGCATGTAACAATAATGGAATTTTTTGAAATACATGCAACTTGTATGGCGAAAATCATCAAAATGTTACACAAAGATGTTGGGAAAATGGCGCTGATAGACTTGCTGAAAAACTTGCTTTGAAGAAAAACAACGCAATATCTTCGAATCGAAATTAAAACCGAATTTAAGACTTCAGAATTTTTAAATTTGAGTAGTTCGCGCTGCTATTACCCCATTTCAAAATGGCGCATGTGATAACCCAACGATTCAGCGCCATCTGCATACAGTAGTTATTTATCTCTTCCCGTCCCATTTCGAAAGTCCCCCTGTTTTTTCCAGATGAGAAAAAATGTCAAGTGCAATGGACTTTGACTTCATCCGGGAATGGCGGGACATGCAGCTCGCAAGGTCATTGCAGCAGTAGAAGGGGTTGTCATGCATTTCCGGAAATGGGAATCCTATGAAACAGGTGTGGAAGGTGGGTTCAAATGGGCGTCTAGATCCCATTGGCGCTCATTAATGTCCACCCCAATGTCCTCCCCCGTGGCGCCAATGTATCGGTCACACATGGAAGCGTCGCATCTATTTTTCAACCGGCGCAATTTTTTTCCATCGTAAAATATACACGCACCAAAAAAATTTTTCTCATCATCTATTTTCACAAATTGTAAACTGATACCGGACATCGTTGAAGGGGTTTACGGTGGGTCGGGTGACGTTAGATGACAATGGGAATCAAAGTTTCACAACATCAACTCCAACAGGTTTTTTTATATATATAAAAATACAATAATTACGCGTAAATCGTATAACAACGAAAATTGAAAGTGCTAAAAAAACCAACACCGTACTACTACTATCACGATAGTTGTCCGTACAGAGTACGCAGTTGTTGCCATGAATAAATTATTTCAATAGAAAATTCAATCTGAGGTACGACTTGCTCCAAATAAAGCACGACGACAAGTTTGGTGTATAGGCTACCTATTCAGTCATCAATTCTATGCCCCCCTATCACATGGTACTGTATGTAGTGACTGAAGAGTAATACATACTATACGTGTACATGTACATAAGTTGGCGACAATGAAGCGTGTTTGTTATTTTAACTTATTTAACCCTCTTGTATTACCCTTACACTTGTACATGTAACTTCATGTTTTTACGGAAATACTGCGAGCCTCGGAGTTGTGAAGAGTATATCGTAGATGGCGCTGCGATTCCTAACTGGGTCACCTGTTGCGTTACATCATGTGGAACGAAATTGCGTTATGGATGGCACACCATGCGCATAATTATAGGAAATAAAAAAAAACTAAAATCGTAAGATAATTGGACATTGCAATGTAATCATGGTCGCCCGAATCCGTCAGCTGATGGCAAAATGATATTTACAGTGCAAGACCAGACTTGTTATAATGAGTCGGGCATACTTTTTACATTACCGAAATTTCAAAGAATTTGGTGCCATTTCAACAAATGCTGCGTTATCGGAGCTGCAGAATAATTATCACGTCAGTAGGCGAAAACTCGTCGAGGCCCATCCCAAAATTGTAATTCAGAATTGAAGTTGGCAGCTTCCAACGTGAAAAACTGTATCAATACTGCGGTTAATTTGCATCGATTATTTTGAAAAACGCACACGAAAACGATGTTTGCCATCCTCCAACCGACCAAGATTATTAACGTTGGCATGGTCCCGTCAACGTTTATAATTTAAATCCTTTAAAGATCCTTGCGTTGGACCCCCTGAAGTTCAAAGGAGGAACAAAGACAAGTGATTAAGCAACAACTATTTGCATTCAGAAGCCAGCGAACGCGCAAGATATAAAAGCAGAAATCTTTTTTCCCCCCATCAGCTGGGTCGTGGCGCTCCTGGTGGTGTGAAAGAAAATGGAGACGGTGTAGGGGAGGAAGGGGTTAGTACAGGAAGGACGAAGCTGTACGTATCAACTTCACAATGGACGCTTTTGTGACCCAACAAAACCAGGAGGGGGCGACTTGAGAAATGCCATAGAAACGCCCCCTACTCCGGGCTCACGACTCAAATGACGTCATCACATTTCTCTTCAAGGGCTCGTGTCATTGAACCAAAAATCGAGCGAAAATCAGATTTTGGGCAAACCCACTTTTGGGTACTCGAACGTAGTTTGGAAATTTTGTTTGATAAATTTGAGGTTAAAATTTAAGAATGTGGATTAATTCGGGCATACAAGATGCTACGCCAATGGAAAAATTGCACGTTTTAAGTTAATGTGGGTATTATTGATCATCCTTTTAACAAAATTTCAATTGATGCCTTGCCGTTGCACGAAATACATCATAGATGGCGTCTGAATTCTGGAACGAGTAAAATCAATACAAAAAATTTAGAAAGTTAGAGGGCGGATCAATACACCATTTTTTTAGCGTTGAGACTGGGTAATGTACATTGATGACTTTCAGATTCGATTTCTTAAAATCCTTGAACACTCCTTAACCATTTAAAAAAAAGTAAAATAAGGAAATTGACGAAGTCAAACTTGTAGGTGGTCGGTGTTTTATACTTTTTGCACCCTGCTTCAACGTTATTTATGCGAAAAACAATGTAAAATCTGTTGTTATAAGGTTAAGTCGATATATTATCTCTCACAAAAAAAAAGAAAATTGCTTATAAACGTTTTCTTTTTTATATAATGGGTTGGTTTCGCCTCATCATGGCACATAGGCCAACCTTGTCTTTCGGCATTAGTAACCCTATCTAACGTAGTAATAAAGTCTAAAATATGAATTGTTAACGCAATTTGACCTCCCGCTACAAATCAGACATCGTAATTTTCTTCTTGCTATTAAAGCATGAAGGAAATGTTATGAAGGAATTTCAATGACATGAAAATTGAATTACATGAACAATTGTAATTAAAATGTGACATTAATGACCTGCACCCTTCGAATCTAGAAAACTCCAAACTGTAAGTTCATATCGAAAGGTTGAAAAATCATTCGTATAGAAAAAAAATATTCATTACTTTTTGATTCATCTGGCAATTTATGCTTTCGCGAGCCAAACAGAACACGTGAAAAAGCGCATATTGATTAAGGGTTATTAATTAAGTCAACCAATACAAAACCATATCAAAAGTGTTCATTTTGTTAAGAGTATACTCATCGCATAAAATACACCATATACTGTATGGTGTATTATATGCGATGAGCAGATGACGCTTTGGACATTTAATGCTTTGACAAATGTCTAAATCTTAAACGGTGCCCCGTAGTGGAAGATTACTTTTTTTGTTTTTCGTTTTGTACGGGATGACGCAAAACGCGTACAAAACGAAAACAAAAGAATTTTCCGCTTCGGGGCTCCGTATGTTTTGTGGTTCGTTCATTAGGCTTACTTCGTCGCTTTCACTCGATCGCTTCGTTCTATCGGTAAATACAGCCGGGCTTAGCCGGGCAAACCAGCCAGTTGTACAAGCATTTACAAATATCGAGCGTTGGTAATGTTGGTAACTTACAATATTACAAGGATGATTAATTCTCGCGATACGAAGTTCCCAAGCATTGATTTAAAGTTACGTGGCTGCATTTCGAGCCAGTTTGTCAACACTGGGATCAACTTACTGCATGCTTTGGTCCAAGTACCCCACTGACAGGTGAGGGTCAACTACATTGCCCTTTTTCACTATTTGGTTTCTCTACAAATCAGAAGGAGTACTTGCCATTGTCACACATATGCATCGTCATTTGCTTGCATTAATACGTTGCTAATTATGAAACCGCAATTTTTTATCAACTCACCTTATCAATTTTTCAAACCGCCAACGCAGTTTGTTAATTCAACGCAGGTATATTTTCCGTCCGATTTTTTTTATTATTTCAAGAATGATTTTGGAGTACTCAGACAGAAATTTTGCGAATCATTTTATATAGGCAGTTGTTATGTTAGTTGGGCAAAAGGAATGCATTCATTGGTTTCAAAACAGTGAATTGCAGGCGTGTAGATTTTGCACACATCATGTCTTCACGACTGTCATAGTGCGATTCGTAAAGCTTTTGCATGTTAAGTACCCCTTGTGTATAAGTTCGAATACTAACTGAAGTTCGGAATTAATGAACTCGAATAACGTTAATCTGTTCACGGGAAAATGTTTATCATAATTGACATGCAGCAAAGGCAACCATTTTTAACCATTTTAAGTACCTCACAATGTCTGATCTAGGCGGAACCAGCACGCGTCGTCTGCTTGGGAAAGTTATCTATAGAATAATAGAACCTAGCATGTGTACTGAGATCGAACATTTCCAGTCGTCTCGCGTTGTTACACACTTCCGATTTACGAAAACAGTGTTTCATGAACTATCGCGTGACCCGAAGATTATTCAATAGATCTAATGATAATTTTCGCTCCGAGTTACGAAAGAAAAATTACCCATTCCTTCTTTTACGAACTCAATTTTCTCATACAAAGGGTATTCGTTTCACGGTTTCCCTTCCAGAAACGGGGATTTTCCCATATTGCAAAAAAATATGCAAAAAAAAATTACTCAAGAAGTAAAAATAGTGATTGTGCGATAATGTCAGTCATTTGTTGTTTTGGAATCTCAAACATAATATAAAAGTGAGTGGAATTTGCACGCTTCGCTTTTTTAACATGCCATTCCCATTAAGATTTAGGAACTTTTCATCTTAGGAACTTCTCGGGGTCCCTAACGGTTCGTAAAACCGCCAATGCCAAAAACGGTAAAAGTGAAACACGGGGATCGATCCCCGTGGGTAACCCTTCTCTCCTCCAACGTCGCTGGCCGTTCGGAGAGTTCTCAGGTGCTTGACCTCTGCACGCGCTGACCCTTCGCTTTTCCCTTTTCAAAATGGCCGCCCGCTGCCTACGCCCTCTCACGATTAATCCTCCCCGTCGCACTTCCGTTTCCCTCCGGTTTCGGGCGCGGTTTCTTCCCGCTCCTCCTCGAGAGTGGCTGTCCACGGTCGCGTGCTGCAAATCCGCACCAATTTCCCCCCACATTTGCATATTATGCAGGTTAGCGCAGCTCGCTTCTGAGCACCTGTACGAAGCGTTACGCGTTTTTCTGCGAGGCCAAACTTCGTCTTATTTGCCCTGGCGGAGCGACGATAAATTAAGTTTTTAATTGAACGGCGTTGAAAGGTGCGATTGGGGAAAAGAAAAAAAAAAGAGTTGGCAAATGTTAACGCCGAGAGCATGCCTGATCTTTTCGTTCGTTTCTTGAAAAAAATTCCCTTCGTCCGAACGTGGTGCGCTGGACGCGGAGTAGCCACCGCCCTCTGTCGCGATGTCCACCAACGAATTCATTAGTTAATCGATGACCAGGGGTGACGGCGATTCTCCGACTTTCCCTCCGCTGGATTACGCTGACCAGGTGACGTTGAGTGGCATCGGCGAGGGTCGATTGGATGGGAAAAACGCCAAAAACCAAACAGTGACAACGTCTGCCTCCACGTGTGCGAAGAAATCTGCGCCTAATTCCAAAGGTAATCGATCCATTTTTCTTCGGAATTTCGAAAAGAGGGGTCAAAGGGTTAGGTTTGCACGCCACGTGACTCGGAACTAGGCTTGGAAGCACGCGCGAGCATGGACCGCCAAAAACAAAATGGCGCCGAGTTAATTGCGATGGGTTGTCACGTATTTGAGTTTTGGAAAAGTTCGGGTGTAACTAAACGATGTTAAGGGCGTTTGCAACCTTTCAATCGTTTACCATGCCTGCCATGGCAACGAGATTTCGACAACGACAAAAATAGCACAATTAAAACAAGTTGGCCTAGACCTGAACGTAAATATGATCATTGGGGCAATGTTTCAGTACATTAATTTCATCATCGTAGAAATTATTTAACGGCTTATTTATGGAGTCCGAGTAAATACTTCGATTTTCTGCGGGGTTAGATTGATAAGAAACTATAAACCTAAATCGGGAAGACTTAATTCAATAGCATATGCATTTACGGTATACGTTGACATGCCGAATATGCGTAGATTCTTGAACATCGCATATGACGATACCATGTGGGGAAAATTATACTATGGATGGGCGATCTTCAATAACAGTTAATTTAAAGTTGTTCATATCGGTAATGCTATGGGAACCGATATGTACTGTCAAATTGTAAAGAGCCTAAACTTTATAAAAGAGACCGCCATTATTCGATATAAGATGCAATTTTGGCTCTTTTGTTGCTCCTCTCTCTCTCCGCTAATCGAGGTGCATGTACGCAATTATTTTACCAAATCGTGTAAACAAGTTCGTGTGAGAAATGGAGCAGATTTATGTTGAAACAGGATTATAAAAAGAAAATTAAGAGATACATTTTTAAATTAGTTTTTGCTTGTTGATAAAAATGAAAAAGATGCATGAGGTCAGACAAAATCCATAGATGCCAAAGGGGTTATTTGTGTTTTTGGATTATACCCAACCTAGTCGAGATATCAGCATCCGTCGCTGATCGACTCGCCACCTACCGGCAAGTTACGAACTAGAAATCTGATAGGAAAGCCCACTATGTCATGCCCAAAAAGATGTGGAGCATGTGCTGAGACACTGTCCAGCATTGGACTCTCCTCCTGCGGAGTGGAACAGGATACGCCCACACCTAACTATAAACCTATTTCCCATGAAAACAATCTCACTGTTGTTGGATCACAATGTGCTACATGTAATCCGATGTTGTGGTGGCAACTACATCAAGCCACAAGTACAGATATATTGCCGATGTCAAATCCAGCATAGAATAACACAGTTGATAACACAGAATAAGTTGCTGATTAGATCGTTCTGGAGCCCTCCTCTGGAATTTCAGAGTATAACCGATCTATAGTCTAGTTTCGAGTTGGGAACCTTCATAAAATTAGCGAATATCCGAGCCAACTGCGTAGCTTTCTATATGTGGCTTTTTTAGTTTGTGTTAATTAGCCTCATAAGTTGCGAGTGCGAGCAGCAACACCGCACCCATCGGACATGACAAGAGTATAAGTTACGAAACCAAACAAACCTCGCATTTGTCCATAATTGCAACAAAATTGTCAATGTTTCTTCATCGAATCAAAGGCAGCTAGAAATTCAATCCAATGTTTCAAAACCGACAGGATTTATCGCTAATCAAAATAGCAGTAAGCTGGATGGTTGCCTCGTAGGTACGGAACGAGGCCCAAATACGGTTTCTGGCAACATCCTGAATATCTCGTCAAGCCAGACAGAATTAAGATAAACCGGTGTACAGCCGCCTTAATTTCAAACTAGGACACATTTATGGCTTGAAAAAAGTCAAACACCATCAAGTTCAAGCTGAAAATAAACCTCGAGAAAGCTAAAAAAATCAATGCCAAGTGACAGGTGCCGAGTTCCTTCTTCATATCACATGTTTATCACGATCGTTAATTTCATTTTTTGTGCCCTTCGTAACAAAAAAATGACAACGCGAGGAGAAAAAAAAACGCGGCACGAGTTAATAAAGGAATGATGAAAATCGTAGAACACATCTATAGAAAACTCAGAGGGCGAGTGAGGTCAGTACAGTGGTCAAGCCGATATCGACGGTCCACGCTATAGCGAATGAAAGAATCTTTGTATTGTTCTAAAAACCTTAAATCAGTCATATTTTTGCGGAGAAATGATATTCGAATGGGTTATAGTTGAGAAACCTATAGTAAAAGTGAATTTTTGGTCATCAGCGACCATGGATGGCGCGCTGTCCCTGGCAAGGTTGTTGACCAATAGCCTATTCAACTTTGTGAGACTCATGTTTTTCATGCTTGGGAATGTAAGTTGGAAGACTGGTGTAAACCAATAGCCAAATGAAGGGAATTCGCCCACGTGGTTGTTTTTTTGGGGGGTAGTTGTCAGCTGCGTCGCAAAGGTTTCTGGGAAACTGCTGGCTTGTGGGAGATAATTAACTTATAACTGCGGCGTTGATGCGATGTCATTCTGGTATACTTATACCTGTCGCATATCTCTATAGGGCAATCCAACGTGACGTCATTGCGATTGCGAGCAAGACGTACAACTCAATAAACAATGACACAGAAACATTTTGGTCACGGGATTCTCGTTTCTTTATGTCTAATTCTGTCCGGTTTCCATTTTTACAACTTGAGTTGTAACGGGTGAGTGACTGCGTTACGTACACTATGCGTCTGAAAAGGGAAAGCCGACTTATTCAACATTCCATAACGACACCTATAAAAGATGGCGGCCGTTGTAGCGTCCATCTCGCACGCAACGCACGCGAGGCGGTTGTCGTGTTTGCAACGCGGTATTTGAAATATTTACGATCCCGACGCTCCGTTTCAACACGGGGACAACTCTATTTAGCACACAATAATGACTTGACCCAGGTCACATAAAATGTTGTAAACGGTGCACTATACCGTCGTGTTTAGCATCATATACCTCCAACTATTACCTGCTGCGCGCAACTTTATTATAGCCTACTGCTGATGGCATCGGAGACAGAAATAGCTTTAGAACAAAGGCCACCAACAGCCATGGCCGAAAAACCAACGACGACAGATGCGTACAGGCCCGAGGACACTTTGACAGCAATCATGAAGCTGGGTGGCGAACCGTCAACCAATTTCAACCCGAATCGTCTTCCGATTTTGCATTCACCTAACGGAGCATGCGCATTTAGAAACCTTCATTAGAATCTTACGTTGCTAAGTGTTGCGAAATAGAAGCACCGAGTTCGATCTCGAGTATTAACTGGGGTCGGGCGCGATCCATGCGGTAGAAATAAACGAGCTTTGATGCATCAATTCCTTATCAGCTGCTTGCCATCCTATTTGGGATGTTAAAATGTGGCTGTCATATAGCAGACGAGCATTTACAATTTTGACAGGTCATCGAATTGATAATCAACATCTAATGCCGTATTCACTAGCTCCTAGTGCCTGCTTTTAGTGCACTCTGTAATTAGTATCCATCAAAATAGGTGGAAATATAGCGTTGGTTTTAATTCGGTCATTAGCACTGTGGTCATTAGTTGGACATAAAACATTAATGGCGGTGGCTTTTCATCATTCAAAATGTTTCTATAGCATACTTATTTATTGTTGGAAAACAAAATCTGTTATCAATAGTTTTTATCGACGTGTTTCTGATGGGATGCTTGCTGATGCTGGCATTCTTTAAAACCCTGCGTATTTTTCGGACCAATCATACTGCATGCTTTGATATATGCTCGGAAACTTTAGGATAACATTGGGAGTGCCGGACGAAAATTTTAAGGTCTGATTAGCGCGTTCTTTTACTTTTTGTTCATTTTTTTGTTTGTTATTGCTTGACCATCCATCCAAGCAGTAAGGCAGGTCATTGGGTCATCACACTTGGAAGCTTAAATTGACAATTTTGCCAAAAACCAATGCCATCATCATTGCGTGAAGTCATATTATGCGCTATAATCCCAAACAATCCATTGTCTCAAGGATCAAGCTAAAGCGTTGTTTCTGGATGGATGCTACTTTAGCGGCGCTAATAAGCCGCCCCCTAGGGACCGACTTTGGCTTATCAGCACTCATCCGTCCTTTGATCATAATCGCTTTAGCTATTTTCGTGACCACGGCAAACAAAAAAGTGTGGGAACTCTTTTTCGCAATTTTGTACGGCTTTTTTTTTTTTTTTTTTCATTTTTTGGAATCACAAATGCAGTTGTTCCGTCATACCCACAACGTTTCGCCTATTTTTGCATGGCTCGTCACCCGCCTCTTCCGTTTCATCTTCCTGACAGAGACCATGGCATCGTGGGTTCAGAGCGACACTCTGGAGCAAACAGTGGTGCCCCCGTGCAACTCTTTCCATTTCGTGCATGCATCGTTCGGTCACGTAAATAGGCCTCCTGAAACATCCGGTTGCACGAAGAGTGTGCTCACCCCTGGGGAGGTGGGGACGCACGGAGCATGCAATCACGTCCCGAAGGGCCAGGGGGGCAATGCCCACCTTTGAAAGGCAGTTTGGGCACGTATGTCACACCGCTGATTGCGCTTCAATGGCGCTTCCCTAATCGCTCAATGGTTGCTTGTGACGAGGAATCATTCACGGATTACGATGAATACTGCTTCCGTTTCGCCTAATAAACGTCTCCCTGCTAACTTTTACCTAAGTTCGGGTTATCGAAATCCCCCGATGATTTTTCAGCAAAATACCACGAGGAAATCATTTGTGAAAGTCAGTCGCCAACTTCAGGTATCAAGAAAATGCTCTTCCACTAGAATTTTCAATGGATGATGCCTTTCAAAAATTTAAATAAAAAAATAAATAAAAATAACGCTATTTTATTGCAAGAATGAGTTGTAGATAGCGCTGGGAACTTCAGATTAAAACACAGTAAGGCACCATTTTCTTGCAAAAGTATAACCTGTTGCGCAAAATCATCTCATGTTGCAGATATTTTGTAAAAGGTTCTGTAAGATTAAGAAGCGAGCATAAAATCTGTCAATATCAGGGAGCTTTGTTCTCACATCTGTCACACACAATGAACGTCATAAATCTGTCTAAATGTTTCAACTTTAATTAATAATTACTGTTTGATATCTGTATTACGGCCTACCATTGATTTTTGTATCAAATAATGTCAGAAAATGGCAGCAACTATTTTACGAACCTCATTTGAAAAACAACTCGTGATTAAATGATCTCAACTCTTTAATTCGCTATTGCGTTGGTGCGTTAATAATGGTTGTATATAGTACAGTCCTAAATACCGGTTATTTAAAGACATGTGGACACGTTTTTGAATCTGTTCCAACAGGGGTTTATCATTGACTGAAAGCAACAGCCGTGTCAACGGACACAATTTTTCATTCGATTGTGCCAATATTTCGTAGGAGTTATTTTGGTTATCGTTCGACCCTATCGAGGTTATGAAATCATGTTCCTTTCAAGAAATTTAGAATCTACAAAAAAAAGCAACGTGTTTAGAACGAAGTCGCCTCTAGTTTCAGTACTTATTTGATTTCAGCACGACCTACTGTTCATGTAAATGTAGCAGCTATAGCTTTCATACATGTGAATTTTTGCTTCAGGCGTACCACCTGCTGGTCAGTCTTCAGAAAGTCAGACAGATCGCCGATATTAAGCGCCATTTTAGAAAATTAAAATCATCCGAGAGGTGCGTTTTCCACCGAATTCCCGAACCCTCCTTGACCGGTTCGGGTTCGCGTCATATTTAATACATGTACGCCATGTCAAGTCACTCGCTTAGTTTAAAACTCGCACTTTACGCAATAGTAATTTCGTAGAATTAGCGTAAACACGTTGGCCTTTGCACACTAATTCGCAATGACGGCTTCAGCGAGAGGTCGAGCAGCCGGACTGACCCCGTGCACCTGCTTTATCAAATTCGTGCATAACGAGTGTTTTTCTTCCCCCAAATAATATTTCCTAGCCACTCGAAATCGTTTGCGTGCCTTGTCTCGAAAAATCGTGAAATTATTTTGGCTGTAGACCTACCGCGGATGATATGTGACCTTATACGATCCTTTTGTTGGACCGAACTTTCGAGCATTGCTTTTAATTAATTGTCACGTTTGCCATCATCGACGTTTTCCTATTGCTTTTTTATCGGTGTTTATTGTGGCAAATTCGTGGGAAGATACCCGGTCGATGTTGCTCATTTATACACCGAAAACTACCCAGGTGCGAGCCAGGTACGGCGCAAATTAGGGATTAGCCATGCATTTTTTCTCTACGCTTGAAATAGTATGATGTCGTGTCACTTCTCAAACTTACGTGACACACGCGTATCCCTGGTGGCCCATTGGACCACCCTATAGAGTCGTCCACGTTGATTAATGAGGAAAAGCAACGAGGTGGTCAACTGAAGAAATTGCCCGTCTTGCCCTATGACTTCTGTTTTAATCCTATAGTTAAAATTTTACGCGCGTAAGCTTTAATCAAAGGTGCCTCTCAAATTAAAGCTATAGGGTGAGAACACGAAGAATGCTTACTTTCGACGTGCTTCTTTCGTGCTTGTTTTCAGCTTCTTTTTTCCAGCTTTGGGGCGCACAATGAACGTGCTTGGTGGCGCCACTGCATGCGTTATGCTATAGGTGAAACATTCCGCATAAAACCTTTCGCATGCGCATTAGCATCTCATGATTAGGGCAGTACACGTTTTTACGGTACATAGGGGGCATACAATCGATGGCTACACTTTTGACCAATAGTGATCTGTGTGCCACTCTGAGTCTTACAAATCAGCTTTCAGAAGCTGACTATATCGCTTCTTGTAAGCTCAGCCTGGCTCGGCTATAGCTTTCTTTGTGTGGCGCTAGTGTACGCCGAGTGTGTGCGATCATATTTGATCTCGTGACAGAGGATGTTACTACTACGCTTAAATTAGGAGAAATCGGATGAAAAAGCTATAACTATATACAGTATACACACAGTATATATACTTTGTGATGCTCATTTCTAGATAGTGTAATCGAGAGTCGATTATAACTGAGATTATTTAGTGCAGTGCATGCTGAAAATTGAATGATATTGCGCGAGACCGATTCTCGGACCGGTCAAATGTCGCACGATTATCATTGACCTTTAACCACCTTGTTTTTCTCTTCCATTTTGCAGAATCGTGGTCGATTGGCTGATAAGCGCTCGTCCCTGGCTGAAGAGGCCATCGTGAACAATGGCGTTTTTCGACCGGAAGTCGCGAATCAGGGCCCGCTGAACGAGCGTGACATTCCCGTGGACCCGCCGCTGGTTAATCAAATTATGGATTCGAGTAAGAAAAAGTCTGAACAAGCCTGCACGCATCACAGGTAATGCTTTAAGTTCCTTTAACAATTGCTCGACGATCAATTTTAGTATGTACTCGTGATTGATAAACTTTTGCATGATCACCCGCGATCACCTGCAACATGAACTATTTGTGAGCATCTAAATGTTAGGTTGACAGCTCAGCAGTCATCACATTCATTCAAGTTACTGTATTTTCAAACTCCCCCTATACCAGGGTTTCTTAACCTGGGGTCCATGGATTAGGTACTGGGGGTCCACGAAGATGTTAAAAATAATAACAGTAAATAA
>JAQGAO010000864.1:0-28779 GCA_034697705.1 Ommatoiulus sabulosus | reverse complement strand
GAATTTTATTCGTTCAATCATCAGATGTTTGATCAACGGGTCAATAGATGGCGGTGCGGCCAAGTGTAAATGTCGACAAAAGTGGTTCGAAGTGCACATATGCATGCTTCGAGTGTATATATACTTTCGAGCAGTCTATGACGTGTGTAGTTCAGAGTTTATACTTTGCCCAGTTTGGACACAGCCTCAGATTAGGAATGGGATGTTTCACATTTTCATAGTTCACATGCGTTCACTATAAATTAATTAAAAACTTCGTATTAATTTCAAAAAGTTTCATTTAGTGATCAATAAAACAAATTCTAACAGGAAAGTCTAGTTATAATTTTTTTAAAAAAAAAAGGCGTGAGAAACTCAAAAAATGGGAAATTTCCAATTCTTATTTCTATCAACATTTATGAGAATTTTGCGAAGATGGTTTTAGGCTAAAACTATCTTCCCTAAAAATTCACATATACATGTAGATAAACCATAGACACTCTCTTAAAGTTCTTTACACTATACTGTATTGTACTAAATAATAATATTAAATAAAAAATGGATTGAGTTCAAAAAGTTTCATTTTGTGATCAATAAAATACATTCGAACATAAAACAAAAACATACAGTATCTATAGTTAATTTAAAAATAAAGCGTGAGAAACTCAAAAAATGGGAAATTTCCAGTTCTTATTTCTATCACAATGTATATGAGAATTTTTGGAAGATTTAGGCTAACAATTATCGAGAATAGTTAATTTTTAGCCTAAAACTATCTTCCCTAAAAATTCCCATGAGACTTGGACGCCCTCTTAAAGATCTTCTACAAGTATATGTACTTGTACTACATATATATATATATACTGTAATGATCTAAAAGCCCACTATACATTGTATAAATCATATATAACATAATCCCCTACTTTGTACGGTTTGTACATGTGTGCAAAATCAAGATTTTTCCACATCCATCTCTACGAATTTGAAATTTGGTTTCAATTTGCCCTTAATTTCTCTTAAAATTATATCTCAGGCAAAACAAACTGGTTTCATGTTTAAATTATATTCTCCCCGCGAGGATAACATAACCTTATTTATTAGCATCAAAACCGGTTAATTACGTTATTGTTCCTTTATTATTTTCAGATTTTATGCTTGTGTGTGCCTATAAGTGAAGAAAATGCACGAATGAACGCTGTTTTTACAGCTCGTAAAAGCTGCGGAAAAGCCGGCGATTAGTAGCCTATATTCACAAAAAGGTATTTGAGGGGAAAATTGACCACTTGCTGGACAAGTTAGCCCGTATTCCACGTAATACACATACTAACAATTGAAATGACCAATCGATGTTTTACATTGGAAGTGGGTCAAGTGGCCTGCTCTCTAGGCAATGGTGGCTTGACCTCTACCTAGATAGATGTTCGTGGGTCAGCAGTTAACTTTGACATTCTCCGGGCTTGATTTCAAAGTTACATTCACAATGTGCAACCTAGTTAATTTTTGTCGTAAACGAAAATAAGGCCTGAAAGAATTGTTTTCTCAGAAAAGAGGTTTTAGAACAACTTCAAATGTTTTAGGAATACTTGAAAAACAAATATTTGGCTGTAATTTTGCTAAATTATTGGTATTCTTTAACAGGTGATTTATCATTTATGAGAATGCTAAAGTAAGCATTATGGGTACTCAGACAGATGGATTATTTATGATACTTTTGGCAGCAGTGAAGTCACCCGGGTCAGGGTTCCCCAGAAATTTTATTTTCAACTTCCCTGACTTTTCCATGATTGTAAACAAATTTCCCTGACCAATGAAGTGTTAAAATTGGCATATGCCAATTAATGTTTTCCACAATTTTCAAAAATCGACAAAAATTCAGAATCTGTTGAAAATTTTACAAATCTGTGCTCGAAAACAGTTGAAAATTTTGCAAATTTGTGCTGGAAAAGGTTGGAAATCTTTCAAATTTATATTACGAAAAGTTTGAAAATTTTTCAAATTTGTCCTCGAAAACTGTTGAAAATTGTGGAAATTTGTACTCGGAAACTAATGAATTCCAGTAGTGAGTATCCTCGGAATACCAGTAGGTCTAAAATTTTTGTAAATATGTCCTCGGAAAAGTTTGAAAATTGTGCAAAATTTGTACTGGGAAGATTTTGCAAATGGTCCCTGAGTTAACAACGTGAAAACAATAATTTTGGATTGTGACAACATTTATATACGTCGTATTTCCCTGACTTTTTTCAAAATAAGCCATTCTTCCCTGACTTATCCAGATATTTTCAAGTTCCCTGACTTTCCAGGTTTTCCAAGTCTGAAGGAACCCTGCGGGTGAATTTTTTAAACCAAAGAAAGTGTCCATGTAGAACACGTGATGTAATTTTGCTGTAAATAATATTTAGGAATTGCCATTCTGTAATATTTTTATAACTTTTTATCTATCAAAAAAGATAGAATTGCATCATGTAATTGAAATGCACTTTGGTGTAACTTGATTTGATTAGCACAATAATGTCAAGCGTGAATGAAAATAACGGCGCCACCTGGCTGTAAAAAATTAAACGAAAATTTCCATCTCAGTTAGCATATAGGGTATTACTGGCAGAGGTGCCTACTCAAATATTCCGCATTCCTGCATATTAATAATGCAAGTCTTGGTCTAGTCAAGAGTAAAGGATGACTTCCATTTGCACACATGGTTAGGAATATGCATGAAGGAAGCTTGCAAATTCCATGAAATTATAAATTTCTCGTCGCATATATTATTCAGCACATTCTGCACAGTACCTTCTTTGTTTGGCGTGGTATTTCCGGTTGTTCTGGGAGGTCAAAAGATGGATGGTTCTTGTAAGTGCCTTTATTTCATTTTCTTATTTAGAAAACAGGTATAGGCCTCAGGATTACCTTTCATTATGTCTAAATTAATAATGGTTGTTAGCTCCCCCAATAAGAGCCTTATGACGTGAATGCCCACCCCTGGATTGTCCTACTTTACACCCCTAAAGGCTGCTGGGCTGCAGGCACGGCTTTTTCAACTTTTCCTCAATATCTTCTTTTATTTGTAATTCCTCACAAATAAAAAAATAATAATTCAGCGAAAAACAGGAGAATAACAAAAGCCACGAATATGGCAACTTAAAAGATTAGAGATTCTACAGTATAATTGCTTTTTAAGGACAAAAGAAGACCTTGAAAGATTTTTGTTCATTGTTTTTTTTAAGTTGACAAATTATAAAAATTTTGAAAAACTTTATGACGTGCCAAACCTGAAAAATTAACATGTAGTTCCTATTCAGTGGCAAAATATAAAACAAAACAAGACCCTGAAAGATTTTTGTTCATTGTTTTTTTTAGGATTTTGTTAACAAATTATGAAAGTTTGCAGAACTTTATGACGTGTTATACCTGAAAAAATCATACATGTAATTCCTATTCAATGGCATAAAACAAACAGCGCCATTATGTGTATGTTACAGACCTTAACAGGAAATAGTGGGAAAATATGTCATTACACCAGTATATAATTTAAAATTTCTCAGAACATAAAATTTTCTAAAAAAAAAAATTCGGTGAAGGTTAAACTTACTCTCACAAAATGTGCCACTGATTTGAACATGACTTTACAAGTTCCAAATTATATAATTTATAACATTATAATCTAGTTTATTGATTTATACAATTTTACAATGACAGGACTATTATATCGCAAAATTAAGCACAATGACCTGGAAGAAATCGGAAAGTTTGAAACTTATTTATATTTTCATGTGAAAATCATACGTGATGCTCTTATCTTTTAGATGAAAATATATCATAGGGCTTCAGTCCTTGCTTATCTTCTGACTGCAGAGATTATAATCGACTGACTATACCGCAATCATTGTTTTTTGGTTTTTGTTAGACAATGAGTATCATTCAAAAGAAGGGTTTTTAAGCCGTGAACCAATTGTTCGGCAGATTAAACCTAATTAGGTCGGCTTTAATGCTGGCACAGGTTATATGGTTTCATGAAAGGGTTACCTGAATCTAGCTCGAGTTGGTTGTTCCTGTGCAACATGCCATTGTTTTTAAGCATATGAAACAAAAGTACGAGAAGCATAATAAATGCGGGGGAATTTCTGGATATCATACAAGCCAAAATGTTTATTGGATTAGTGATTTTCTGCAAGTGAAACCTAGTTTTTCAGAACTATTCCTATGATTTTTACATGTACTGTAGTTGCTATTCATGACAATGTTCAAAAACAGTGTCTTTGAATTTTTCTAAACTACATGTTTATAAATAGCTACAGAATTAACATGTTTGCAAAGCAGTTATTTTAGAAAAAAATCCACCATTATTTATAAAAATAAATAAAAAAACGTCGTGCAGTTTGATTCCCGTTTTAAAATATTGATAAATGAATGTATAACAACTTATTAAATTGTTTAAGAAAACGAATGGTTTATAAAAAAAACACCAATTAGAAATGATTCCAAAACTGACCGTTTTCCATTTTGAATTTTCCGAAATTATGTTTATAAATAGCTGTAAAATTAACATGTTTGCAAAAGAATTCTTTTTGAAAAATAAAATGTAACAACGTTCAGTTTGATTCCTATTTTAAAATATTGATTATTAAATGTATAACAACTTACAAAATTGTGATTTAAAAACAACGGATGATTTATAAAAAATCACCAATAAGAAATGATTCCAAAACGGATCGTTTTCCACTTTGAATTTTTCGAAATTAAATGTTTATAAATACCTGCAAAATTAACATGTTTGCAAAACAATTCTTTTTTGAAAAACAAAACAACGTTCAGTTTGATTCCCGTTTTAAAATATTGATAAATAATTGTATAACAAATAATAAAATTGTGGTTTACAAAAAAAATAATCACAAATAAAAAATGATTCCAAAAACCGATCGTTTTACTCTGTGAATTACTGCATCAAATTTCGCCAAAAAATAATAATGATTCTAAAAGCAAGTGTTTTACACCTCGAATCTTCTTAGACAGTCACAAAATTAACAAGTTGACAAAAATATTTGGAAGCAGTTTGGAAAAAAAAAGCAAAATAATACAATGTTTTTTTCTTTAAAATATTTACACTCTGTCCCAGAATGATAGAACCACCCATAAATTATCACGTGTAGCACCACGTGTTTACTTATAGATAAAACCTTATGTTCAATTGATTTTAGCAGAAGTACATAAGGTTTTATCAATTAGTGAACAGTTGGTGCTACACGTGATTATTCATGGATGGTTCTATCATTTTAGGACAGAGTGTACTTTCATATGAAGTTGGTATTTTTCAGGCACTAAAGTTTCGACTCTATACTTTGCATGCCCATCCCCTAATCGTGCATCATTCCTAACGGATGGATGCATTTGGGCAAGTTAAAAAATCAAGTTAAAAAATGAAGCGCAGCATGCACGTTGAAATTTCAATATCAATAAATATAAGTTTTGTGCATGCGAGCCCCCTGGCTGCACTCGGTCGTAACTTCATTCCTTCTGCTCGATTCCAGTTATTTCTCCCCCTAATAACCCCTATAGCACCCCACACCCTGTATTCCTTCCCCTCAGATATCCCAGCTCTTGCCAAGGTGGGGGTTTTGCACCTGAAATATTTCTCTCTGTCTGCTCGTTAGTGATTCAACGCAGCGCCAGCATTTTCCAAAAAGTTGACCTCGGGAGAGAGACTACCTTTAGCTCGTTTGGGGTGGTTGCAGGGGTCCGGGGGGTGAGGTGGGGGGGAGCTACCTGCCTACCTGCTTCGTGCCTGCTTGGCCATGCTTTTCAACGTGTTTATCTGCTGCCCAGTTGAGCTGGTCATACGCGACCGTGCTTTTTGGTGTTCATGGCGCTCTGGCAACACTTGGATTAACGCAGTTTTCGACGAGAGACTCGTGCTTGTGCCCAGGAGAGTACACGGAGTTTGAGTACCGAGTCCAGTTGCGGAAAGTGCAAGCGAAAATTGGTCAGTTTCGGACGTTTCTGCTCGGACCAAAGTGCAGAAAAAACGACCCGACGAGGGATATTCAACCTGTTTTTCAGAGGTTAGTTCGAGCCATTTTTTGGCTGCTGATTTTAAAAAGCGTATACTCGATCTTAGATATATATCTTTGGACATGTACTCAACAGGTACTCACGTTCGTGCTTTTAGTCTTTTACGAAATGTGATGGTTTTTGAGTTGTTTGAATTCGATGGTTTTCAAGGTCTGATTATGTGACCGAAGCAGTACCGTTATATTTTTGTGATTACGATTCGTGCATGGTGTGCAGTCATGTGACAAGGGATACGATTATGTCTGTGTTATATGATGTAATTGTTTGAAACGAACGGTTTAATGTACTTGTGATGTAGATGTAGTGTACGTAAACATGTACATGTATTGACGGACATAATGTTTGGTTGTCTGACCGTTATAACCGGCCCAGTAATAAAAAATTGGTACTGGTACCGGCACAAGGTAATCCAGATTCAATGCCCTGCTCAGAGTAAATTAAATACAATATTTGTCTTAATTGTTACAGTACTCTATGTGACTCTGTGATTCTTGAGAGTATGGATATTTGATAATTACATGTACTGTAAGTATATCCGGTCTTGACTGGACGTCATCGGTCGCAGCATCCTGACTTGAAATTCAAATTTAGGCCTAAGTCATCTGCTGGTCAGTTAAGGGTATGATGTGCCTGGTGTACAGTGCACGTGTAATTCTATTATTGAATTTTGCATGTATCTAACTGCTTCTCGTGCTGTTTTTGACATGATAAAATTCATCCTGGACATGTCTAAATGTTGATAAAATTTTTGGGGAATTCTGGAGCAATTTTGGAATTTCAATCTTTTGCTGTTATGAACTGATGGGAACAGGTTGGATTTACTTAAATTAATTAGCACCAACCAACTGGCCTAGCATATACAGTACATAGATGATATAGGCTAATGCATATTTAAAAAAAAATAATTTCACAATTGGTGTTGATTTAATGCTTGTGGTTGCTGAATTTGTTGTCTACATGTTAATTTCATGTTGACATCTTGTGCGCAAATGGTTTTGAAACAAACCAGAAACATTTTGTAGATTCCTTAGCCATACATAGTGTAAGTTATGATGGTGTAGTTAATATTTAGTGAGGTAGTTGACATTTAGTGTTTACTCACTGCTGCACTTCTTCTTATGAATAATGAATTTGTGCACTTCATTTTTAATTTTCTGTGGGCATTTTTTATGCAGAACATAGTGTATAATCAGCATTTTTATTTGTTTATTTAAGCATGTTCGAATATTCTTAAATGGTTATTAGATTTAAATAAAAATCTTTTGAAAAGCATGCATGTTTCAAGAGATTTCTTATAAGAGGTACATGTACCTGTAAGTATGTAACTTCACTAGGTGTTCTACCAATAATTAATAATTAGGCTTGTTTTGTTGTCTGTGAAGCGTGCCACGGTTCTTTGTTTGGCTATAAAATATTATATAACAGCAGTGGAATTTAAAAAATTAGTAGCAGACATGAAGCTGCACCTGACCGATCAGTAAATGCGTGGTTGTGGTTTTACACGATAGTCGTATTCATCAAAAAGTGCAGCAAAAATCCAATTAACGTGGTGGTAACTTGTAATAAATTATAGGTCCAGTTATGCAAGCCTGCCATCAAATTACTTCTTGGATTTATTATTTGCATGAAGCGTCAAATACTCGAGCAATTTTATAAAAATTCAACTTGAGATTGGGTTCAAGGTACGAAACGGTTTCTCATTAGCCTTTGGAAAAATGTTCAGCCATTTTTAATTACATGTAGATCTGATGCAGAGTTCACTCACATATGCTCGTTTTTTAATTGAAAGTCCATAGCCCTAATTAATGTACAAATTACTTTTTAAGTTCAATAATTTTCACCAAAAAAATATTAGAAAAGGTGATGGAGAAAAAGTGCAGTTTCATGCTAATCATGGGTACGATTTTTACTTAGTTTAACATTAATTTGAGCAGAATTTCGAAACTGCTTTGACAGCAGTTTGTGCGGGTGTCAAACGAGAATTTTAATGAGATGAGAAGCTATGTACTGAGATACATTAGCTGGTTTGACATGTTTTGTTTTACACATTCAGAGATTTTAACAGCTTTAATGAGGTATAACAGATGGAAATTTTTCATCAACGGACGATTTGATTTCCGATTAACGTTAACGACGTGCAACCGGCCATCAAATTCACTATTATACGCCGAATTACTTAAAGGCAGAATAATTTATGAAAAACTTCCTGTTGAACTGGATATGGAAAGTTTACTGAAAATGCAGGCATTATCAAGGGTTCGTTTTGGTTTTTTTGGTTTTCCGTTTTCTGAAGTTTCTTATATACGATGGTACTATATTGCAAAAATTGCCACTTAATAATAACAAACTTCCGATGTTTATGCTTCAATAAATTGTAGGTTTTTCGTACGGTGGTTTTATTGCGAATTCAGATTTTTGAAAGACATGAAATTCTTCTATATTATTTCTTTGTTTTGATATTTTGGTTTAAAAATAGCACTTTCTTATGAAAATGGCAACTTCCTGACAGCGATTTCAATTAAATAGCAATTTTATAGATGTAGACCACGTCAATAATTTAAAATTTTTGATATTTTAACTTTTATTGCATAATTTTGAAAACATGAATTTGAGGTTAACCCGGCTTTTCTAAAAATATCGTGAAAACAAAGGCATCGTATACTATGGCAAATGTTGAATAAAATTGTTTCTATAAAAAATTGTAACTTCCTGTTAGAATTAAAATAAAAATTGGAAGTCATGTTCGCATTAATAAATTGTACAGTTTCCTTGACATTTCTCAAATATATTTTCTAAATAAAGTTCTGTAGCGAAGTATTTCCCAAGCCTTTTAGATAGATGGTTAAGACTGTTTTGAGGCTAGCATTTTCCTGCTTATTAAAATGCTAATATAAAATGCTTATTAAATGTCATATTATATATGACATGACTAAAAGCTATCTTCGTTCTCATACTGTTAAGAAAACAATCAAAAGTTTTCTAAAGAGAATCATTATTTAATTACTTAAATAATTTTGGCACATTTTGTTGTCGTTCTCTCTAGTGTTATCTGTTTGTGACTTTCTGAAACAGGATTTTAATGAGGTTTCTTACTCGAACGAGTTTAGGTCGAGTAATGCAATATGAATCTCCCCCAAGAAGTGCCACAAATGATTTAATAAGAAATCGGTATCCAGGCCAAGTCCTAAAACGATGTCCGAGGCCACATTTTGGCTCTTTAAACTGCGCGTAACATTGATTATTTTTGGCAGAAATTTCTCCAGGCTGACCCACCCCAATGACCAGCCCAGTTGCTGATTCTGAACGTGGTGGAATTTTCGGGACACATGACCCCATAAAAATAGCTGAAATATGAAAATAAAAATATGGTCGTGGGCTTATGTGGGTAAAAGAATCGGAACTAGGTTAAATTTCGATAAGTAGCTGTAGGTAATTACTCACATATATCAAATTGTCAACAATTGTTTTAGGACTAATATTTTCAAACGGAAATAACACAATATTTGACGCTTAAATCATCCGAAAAATGCGGTCTGATCCAAATATGGCGTCGTTTTTGGAAAGATTTTGATGTATACATAGTATAAGGCGCCATATTCCACAGTTATCTCCACTTGGAGTTAGGTATTGGCTAACCGAACTGTACACGTTCATTAATACTGTCATGATCTTCTGAGAGTGACATTAAGATCGTGTATATGTGAACAAATGTGGAATGATGGCCGGTAATGATGAAAATACGGATTTTGGCATCATATACCGCCATTACTAATGACTATACAACTTATGTGCATCATTAATTTTGTCGTTAATATTGGCCATGTAGGTTTACCCATCAATAATCTGGTTAGTAATATTTACCATGTAGATTTTATCCCCCCCCCCCCTCTTTCCCCATAGACAGCACTCTGATTTAAATTTCGCGCGTCACGCATTCCTAACTCGTATTTTCAATTTGCTCCACTACGTGCTTGCGCATGCGCAGAATGAATGAAGGTACGCGTTTCCAGGGCTGCGCCTGCGCGTTTCTATTAAAGCAAAAATAGTCATTTCAAATGATCGTGTAAGGTTGAAATGTAATGAAGGCGAATGATGCAACATTTTTTGAAGTTAATGTCATTATAGTTGATGGCATTATTAATGAACGTGTACAGTTCATTGCGAAATAAACTATCCAGTTACGATCATGACGTATTTGGCGTTGTCTGTTGAGACTTTTTAAGCACCTTACTGTACAAGTAATTGCGTCGGTTCGGCATATTTGATATTTGCAATTTTATTGTTCAGCTTCTTGTCTGTGTTTAATTAACTCGTTAATTGCATCACTTTTTGTTACATAATAACTGATACAGTTATCCACCTTCAATTATTTTCCCATGCATGGAGTGGGTCTGTTATGCGTGACTCAGTTAGCATTATTCAACAGGAAACCCATTCTTGTACCGTGTTAATTCGGTGGTTATCGACCCGATGTTGTGAATCATCTCATTCTACGAATTTCAAATTAACTGTAAAATGAAGTGCGTGCAGCGAGCCTCAGTGCTGAAATTTGTTCGTAGATGAATTAATAAGTGGTTTGGAGAAGAATTTTGTTAAAGGGGTCCGGGATAGTTTAAGAAACTATATAATAAGTTCAATTAAGTTGCTTTGAAAAAGTTATTGCTCAGTCTTTGTTAACCTTATTTTTGTGATTATACATAATTAAAAAGGTACGTTATAATGGGGAATTCCTCGATAAAAGTTGAAGCACATACCCATTCATAAAATGTATACATTACGTGGGGTACATTTAAAAATTTCATCCAAACTTCGATGTAACTTCAGTTCTTATTTTTGAAATCATGTTTTGTCTTACTTCTGTTAATACGAACGGTTTAAACGACCAGATTTTAACATCTTTTCAGGTTCGTCTTACCTGTATTATTTTCTGAAATACAGTAGGCAACAAAAATATGGAAACAGTATGAAAATTGCTGTTTTCGGAAAAAATAAATGGTGGAGATCTTTCAAAGTACATTTATAATAACACTTACAGTACATGGATTATGTAATAACAACCAGAGATTTTTAAAAATAAGTTAATTTTGAATTAATAAAAACGAAAATTCCATGAAAAAAAGTATGGAAACACCCTCCTATACTGCATGATAGTTAGGTTGTTAGATTTGCCTTAAAAATCCAAAAATACATTTATAAAGGTTTGGCAAACACATTGCGTCAGCATCAGGGAAGGTTGGGACACAATTAATTAACAGAAGTATTCTAAATTATCCAGACATAAAAGGACCATGGCTGATGAGTAACTCACAAAATATCCTCCATAGACTTTAACATGGGGTGGCAGAGGTATGTTTTTGTGGCTGTATGAAATACAGAAAAGACGGAAATTTGGAATAAGTATGATAGTTTGTAGTGTTCCAACCTTCCCTGTTGCTGACGCCAAGTGTTTGCCAAACATTTATAAAGATCTTTTTGAAATTTTCAAGGCAAATCTAACAACCAGTATGGTGTTTCGATCCATGCTTTTTGCCATGGAATTTTCGTTTTTATTAATACAAAATTAACTTATGTTTAAAAAAATTCCATTTGTTCTTACGTAATCCATGTACTACAAGTGTTATTATAAATGTATTTGGAAAGATCTCCACCATTTATTTTTCTCGAAAACAGCAATTTTCATACTGTTTCCATACTTTTTTGCCTAATGTAGTAACTACTGTATAGCTGTTGTCAATTAACTAACGTTATACGAAGTTATACGAAGTTATACGACTACTCTTGAAGAGTAGATAAATTAAATGGATTTTATTTTTATGCATTTCATCTAGTGAATGTTTTAAATATTTTTTACAAATTGTAAGTGTAAGAGTACTGGCATTTAAACAAGCTCCCAACACGATTCGCAATTTGGTATCCAATTACACTTACAGTGTACATGAAAGGCATTTTAGGTGTGCATTTATACACGTATAATTCAAGTTTAAAATTCAATGTTCCAAATAGTTAGCATGAGAATTTTGGAAAGTATTTTCTAAAGGATTAGATGCTAATGTACTGACTATTGGTCTAAAGTATATCGTTTTTTTGATTTTCAGGGATAAAGGGGTGTACGTTTCCTATAATTGCGTTTTTCGAAGCAAATTAAGTTTTGTAAAGAATTTTTTTTTTTTTTTTTTTTTTTGTAAATTTTGATATTGCGTGAGTTTCTTATACTAACTATTCCAAACAGGTTTAGATGAAAAAGCGTACTGATTATACAGAATAGTTTATTGCTTTTAACATGCATGTAAACTTTAAATACACGTGTAATTAAGTTTTTCTTACCCAATCGTTTTTCGAAACATTGTATACATTTTGCAAATCCAATTTTACAATTTCTATAAAAATGGAACTTAAACTTGTGTTTATCTGATCAGCACATGTTCCAGCATTGGAATTTTGGCAACATGATTTACACAGCTTATTGCCAAATTTCATTGCCAAGTTCTTAAGTTTAATGACCTTCGCCTCCAAATATTAATCACCGACAGCTGCTATTCATCGCAGTTTTGGTAAACTTATCGAAAATACATGTACGCTTACCCCGATTTTATTACAGGCTTGCCCTATAATTATGTTGCTGAAATTATTTGAACTTCCCTTTCCCTTTTACTTTTAAACACTCGTATTGTACAGAAACAATATAGGGTTAATCGTGAAACGCCGAATCATAAAAACATTGTCCAGGGCAAAATCTATCGACCATTATAGTCTGATTTATGAAACGTTTTGATAAGTAAATCACAATAGAGGGTTTCGAGCTTTAAATCACGAGTTTTATTGTTGAGTTTTAAAAATACACGTAGAGCTGCTAAATTGTATGGTCAAGTCCAGGGTTTGTTGACTCCGTTTATTCTATGAACGTTTTAATTTCAATATAATCATTAAGCCTTGAAGCAATGATGTTTTTGTTGGGAAATATGTTAACAATATTAACGATAATTAAATTAATGTAAATAACATTTGCAGTCTACACTGTTTAAATAACTAGAGTAGCTCCAATCTCTTCGAGTGTCCTGGATATTGCACAACTTACATGTAAGTTTTTTTTTGTGGTGGCATTTTGGTACGTGATAGCTTGGGTCTCAACATAAATAACCTTTCTGATTGAAAATAATGTTTCCAGATTTACAGTATTTATTTGTAATATTGCTTTAGGGCTAGTTTCAGGAAAAAGTACAAAATATAGTGTAGTTGCATCGATTCTAAGCTGAGAATACTTCGTAAATCTGAAGCTACTGTAGTCCAATCCGGAGGAAACATAAAGGAACTTTTTTGAAAAAATGTTTTTAAAAACAGTTCTTGAAAACATACATGTATGTTCTTACATACTGTAAGTGTATTTCCAGCAACAATTTTTCAACAAGAAGTTTTCTTTGTTTTTTCCAGCGTTGAAGTTTTGAAAACTTGTTTTCGAAAACATACATGTATGTTCCTACATACTGCAAGTGTATTTCCAGCAACAATTTTCAACAAAAGTTTCTCTATGTTTTTTCCAGTGTTGAAGTTGCCTAAGGATTCTACAAATCTTTGAGTTCATGCAGTTACGTTCTATAATAGCTCTATTTTCTAAACTTTCAATTTGCAATTTATTAAAAAAGTAAACAAGTTTTGGCTTGAAGAAAACTGATTTATTTTCTACTTGAAACTATAATTTTTCTTTGCTAGTAAACGTCATAAAATTGGATTCATTTCTAGCATTTCAAACTTTACGAAGGCCATACAGTGCATTTTTATAATTTAAAAATACAATAAAACAGTGGTTGCTGCCTTTGCAATATTAAATATTTCGAGGTAGGTCAATTCTTTGACCATAAACTATGAGGGAGAGATATAAATGATCAAAAATCAGATGTATTAACATTCGATCACGTTGTCCTTTATTATTACTATTGAATTTAACCTACACACAATCCTGTTATTGCGCACAAATAAGATGAAAACGTAGTTCCCTTGAATGTTAAATTGCTGTTTAGGTCTGCTCTGGGCTTGTGTTATTCAGTTAGGTCATGTGCGTCACCCACGTTTATAGGTAACAGAGTCCAGTGTCAGGGTTTTGCAAAACCATAATAGGAAAGGTCAAATTGTGGGCCTTGGCCATTTATTGGAAACTGCTTAAGCCTGCACTTATTGCAAGCTCACATGCTGCGTTGAATGCTTAAGTGTGATTTTGTATACATGCGATATCTGATAATAGGAAAGTAATGGTAGTTTTGTAACATAAGCACATGTATTTTAGTAATTTAAAATGCAAAGTAGAATTTTATTGATATTTTTTTTCTTCAAAATAAAACGAATCGGAATGACGTATATTACATAGTAAATTTTGAGTTAATTGCTTAGAATTGTTTAGATCGAAATGTAGCATGGTGATGGTTAAAAAACAATAGAATGACCATGAATTCTAAATAGAATCATTTTAATTTTAGAGTTTATGGGCATGAGATGTTGGGCGTGAAACTTGTAAATAACAGAACGTTTCCGATTGCTTTCAACGGAAACCAAGTTGGAATTTTCCCACTTTTATTCTTTTTAGTTAAAAGAAGATAGTTAAGTTAATCAATTGTTGTCATATACGAAAAGTCGGTACGGTAACAAGATTTTATTAACAAGAACATATATGTGTTAAAATACACCATAGTGGCCAATATCGCAAGTAACAACTTGGAATTCTTGGCAGACTAGTTAAACGGTTTTTCCCATTCTTTTCATATCCATGCATGCACCGTACTTGTAGAACAATTTGCACATGTTACGACCTAGTTAATGTTGTATGTCTATTTGCTAATTGCATTTAATGTGAAATTCAGATGAAACGTTCAGCTACTTGACCCAAATAACTAAATTGCAATTATTTAAACCAATCCTAATTACACCAATAATTCATGACAGCGAGTGTCATTGAAAGCGATTGAAAGTCTAAGAATTCGGCATTTTCTGACTGTTTGACAACGCTTTTAGTAAGTTATTGAAGTTGTCCGTTGTCTATTACTGCTCAGAAATAGCAATCTTAAATAATTAGGATTATTCATTGAAGAAGACTACTTATGATAAATATTTAATTGACGCTATTACTCTTCACGATAACCATTGTTTACTCGAGACGGTATAAAGGTGTATGTTAATGGATTAATTAATTTTAAACGCATGAACTCTGCGCATTGTGTCCTCTTGTCCAAGTTGCATGCTAAACTGTCTTTCCTAGTTGTAAATCCATCAAACTATTCAATTTATTAGTTAGCGGAATTTGAAGGTTGATATACAGACCTAAGCTACACGTACATGATTGTACTTATTGAAGTACAAATTTACTCGAGAGCAAAAGATTACAGAAGTACACATTTACTCGAGAGCAAAAGATTGCACAAAAAAAATTCTGTCAAAGCTCTGTCATAGTGTAGCATTTTCCACAAATGTCCAGTTTTAGTGAGTTTGAATTCATACATATGTTTCCTGTTTTTTTGGCAATACAAAGACACTGTATAACGTATTGAAGCTTCAATGCGAAGCAGCAGCGCCCTCTGACTTCTGCATTGTCCCTAAAGCTAAGTCCGCACTGGATGCCACATAAGGGGCCATTCAAAAAAGACGCCCTCAAAATTTTCCCAAAATTGGACTCCCCCTACCACCCCCATTCGGGCGTCGGAAACTTTAAAAAAAATTGTATTCGGAAAATTTTGAAAGTTTGGCAAGTTTGAACTCGGAAAACGTAAATTTTGTACTCTGAAAGGGTTGAGAATTTGGCCAATTTGTTCTCATAATCTGCTGGAAATTTTGCAAATTTCTCCTCGGAAACTGTTGAACATTTTATAAATCTGTAATCGAAAACAGTTGAAAATGTTGAAGGACGTGGGAAAACGTGGAAAATGTTGCAAATTTGTCCTCGAGAAAACGTGGGAAAATTTGTAAAGATGACCTCGGAAAAGGTTGAAAATTTTGCAAGTTTATGCTCGAGAAAAAGGAAAATTTTGCAAATTTGTACTGGGAAAATTTGAAAGTTTGCAAATGGACCCTGAGCTTTTAATTTCTCTGACTTTTCCAGATTTTCCAGGACTGGAGGTACCCTGTTTACTGACTTTTGCAATTTAATTATAACACATCACCATAGTCTATGCAACATTGTGTTCAATTTCCCTTTTACTTTGGGAATTGATTTTATTTGGCATTTTTTTATCAAGTGGACGTCCGAATTGGTCATATATACCTTTCTCCCTGTCCACATTGGGTCCTTGATTGAACCTACATATGTATATCCCTCCTACCCCCTACATGAGGACGCCTTTTTTGAATGGCCCCTAAAAGGAACTTTTGTTGCTACATGTAATTGCTGCCAAGTTGTTTACATACATTGTTTACCCAAGTTTGTTTCCAGAAACAACTGGCAACAATTAGCAATGGAAAGTTCCTCTATGTTTTCTCCAGGGTGGACATATAGTTTTAGACCACCTTGCTTAGTTGAAAGTGCTGTTCTGATTTCCCAATACGTTTAGTGTTCTCCCATGGATATCGGTGTGGGAAATCGTGGCGTAAATCTCAAGGTACCGGTACAACAAGTTATGGCATCCGATGATATCTGCCTTTCAAATTGGCTTAACATCAATTCTGATAAACTCCGACTCTGCATGGGCGATGTCCGCTTCAGTTTAATGAATGTGAACCTTCGAAAAACTAACGTATACTACTTCTACGATAAGGAATGCGCCCAGTTACGAAGAACTCTCGCACAGTTATAGGGGTGCTTTCGGCGATGAACGCCTACAAAAAGCACATATTGCTAACTGGATTGGAGCTAAATTGAGGAAATAAAAAAAATAGTTTTCATGGTCGAAAACAAGATTCCAATCTGCCTAGAACCGCAGCAATCTCACCGAATTAGCATGCAAATAGGATATGAGATTTCGGAAAGTCGCGAGTTGTTGTAATGAGCAGTCTGCATGAAACGAAGATATATTTCAGGTCATTCTGTCAAGCTTTAGCTGCTGAACTTCGAAGTGGTTTAGGAAATGTGACTGTCCTATTTTTGATCGGTGTTGGCCTAGGCCTAGAAAAAGATGTGTGCCGAAAACGTGCATTTTGAACTAAGGTTGTTGTTTGTTTTTTAACTTTTTTCCAAGTTGGAAAAGGCTTTTTTTTTCAAACCGAATGTTGGTACTTGTTCCTTGTTTTATCCCTTCTGTCCAGAGATGAATGTGTAAAGAAGCAGATTTATTGATGGAGGTCTCTCTTAGGCCATTGAACATCGTGAAAAGTAACCTCTGTGGGGAGTCTTCTACTTACAAGTAAGGATCCGTGAAGAAAAACATCCTTATTTATTGTGGAACAAGCGTGCATTTTTGAGATTATGTCCGTTAAACAATATTGCACATGAATAATAATGGTGCTATTTGCAGTTGATTTGACATGGTCAACTTTCAGCACTATTGCAGATGGTTTTGCTACTTGTTGTCACGCAACAAGGTGCTATCCTATTGCATGAAGACGGTAATCTCATGTTTGATTCGCCAATTAATGTAATCTGGGATTAAAGCTAAGATTTAATCCTTGATAAATTCAGAAATAACTGATGATGACCAAAGGTGCACTAATCCATGGTTGTGCCTCTTGCAATCTTCTTAGTTTTTTGAAGCTTAACTGGCTGGAAGTGTGAAGTAAAGGGGGGAATCTCATAACCCCTGAGGAATCCCAAGGCCTAGTAAACCGCAATTAAATCCTTGACAAATCCCCTGCAAATTCCTGCGAATCTAAGATGTACAATGTATCCTAAATCTTGATTAGATGTAGGCCTACTAGCAGGAAAGTCGTTGGATTGGCACCCCATGAACTTTTGAATTGCAGGAGTTTCTGTTAACCCCTTGAAATTAAAAATGTCGTGTCATAGCGACCAAATTCTCCGAAGATTTGTCTGAGCACAAACTTCTTTTTAAGCACTGGGAATTCTTTGTTTACATTTCGAAAAAAATGCCTCACCTTAAAAGGAAGGGAAGCTCTTGAAGATTATTTCGAGGGAAGTTCTGTGCATTTTTACGTAATATCATATTCGTGAAAGTTGTATTATAATTTTGCCATTTTTGCAAAATAATCTTTGTTAGAATTGAGGTGCATGTGCGTTGCATGAAGTACGAAATGTGTTGTGTTGAAATAATGTTATTCTAACCTTAATTGTTTCCATATAATTATTTTCACAGGAAAGAAGTTTTTCATAAAAGTAAAATATCGATATTCCATAATTTGTATCATGCCCCGCGTGTTGATAAACTTTAATCCTTTTTTTAGTTAAAAAGTTAAAAAAGTACCTTATTTGATTAAAAGTATTTCTAGTTAAATGAACTAACATCGTACAATTATTTTCACGAAAAAGAAGTTTATCCTAAAAGTAATTATCGATATTCCATAATTTTTTATTTCGCTACATTTGTTGATAAACTATAATTTTTTTTTCTTTCGTTGAAAAAGTCGTTGAAAAAGTTTAAAAGTACCTGTATTTTTTTAAAAACGGAATTCCATTTAATGCAACACAAAATATACAAAATTCGAACAAAACTCTGCAAAAATCTACAAAATTTAAAACATCTACAAAATTGGGGAAATTCCAAACTGACTTTTTCTCAAAAATTTCCTTCAGAAACATTTCCAATTATATTTCAGTAATATTTTCTACTCTCATGAACTAATGACAAAACTAAAACAAGCTTCCTTCCTGTTTCATTACAAATGTTATGTATGCAAATATAACCTTTTTGTAAAATCACGCTTAATAGATGCTAATTTGCAAACAGATCTACTTATACTTTTATGAGCTTTTTATGGTAGTTTTGCTTATTAATTTTAATATCGCAGAAGGGTTAATGCCCATAAATTCACTTTCTCTCTGGAAGGATTAGGTTCTGTCCATTACCGGTAAAGACAAGCACTTCCTAAAACACATAAAGTGGCCAGTTGATGCTATATTTCAGCTTGTTTTATAGCGGGGAGGGCAATGACACTCGAGTTTACCATCCTGTAACGCACATTGTGCATTTCTCATACTGATGAGTGTATTAAAAACACGTGGTAAAGTTTTGTCGGTGCATTTTGCATTCCTGACATGACCTGCCACTTACACTGTGGATTTATTGTCCGCTTCGATTACTTTTTATTTTTCACCTTTTTAATGCAACAATTGGTCGTTTTTCTGCTCATTTCAAATTCACATCCTCTCGTTTATGACATTTTACTTCCGGAAAAAACGCATTTTTTCGGGGGTTTTCTGCTCTGCTCGTTCCTTCATTCATCCTTCATCTACAAATTAATGTTTTTGATGCAAATTTAGACATGAATTTTTTTTGAATAAGTAAATCTGTATTTTCTCATCGGTCATGGTTGGTACGAGATACATTAATTAAATAGATTTTGGCATCCTCATGTTAATGCAATGCTTCATTTCTCATCAAGTTAATTGCTATAACGTTTCGTCCATAGTTTGTCCTCCCACATTTCTAGGAATTTGTTAAAGTTATAATGAACTTGAATCCGATTTGAATGTCTTGCTTTTGCACATGACAATTTTCACTCCATTTCAACGACATTCTGTAATGATGTAAAAAAACGATCAATGCTGATCTGTCATTTGAGTTTTTTCTTCAACGTATTTTATTCTTCATAAATCTATTTCCGTAAGTTTTACTAAAGTTGGAATTTATTTGTGAATGTTTTAAGCTACGTCCACACTGAATGAAACCTAGAGGAATTTCCTGGTTATAATGTTGCTCGTTCCCATAAGTTCCTGAAACTTCCATATACTGTAGTTTACGACAACAGAAATAAAAGTTCCCATAAAGGCCGTCACACACGAGGAAAGTTATATCTGGAAATAAATGTCGAGAGAAATTGCGTGATAGTTATTTCACCTAAAACAATTTCCTGTCGCTGCACACACGGAGCGATACTTTCAGAATATATCCCTACGGTATATGCAGTATTTGACAGCAGTGTATCAAAGGGAATTGGGGGTGAACTAATTGACAACAGTGCTTTTATTCCATCCTATATGTCTTTAATCCTGATTGGTTATTGAACAAAAGTAAACTATTGTGCATGACTGTAAAACCTATGACGTCAGTTTTTTTCCGTAAATAAATTGCTCAGAATAGGATCATTTTCTATTGTGAAAATCAGCATATTTGGATATTTTCTTGAGAAGAAATGTTTTTCCCAACACCCGGGCCAGGGAAATATCAAGCAATGATATACATGTATCTGGAAAAATGTTTCGGGATATAACTTGCCTCATGTACGACGTACGACTTTGTTTCCTATTTCCATAAAACGCTGTAAAGATAAAAGGAAGTTTAGCAACACGAGTACACATTTTTTTTTTCCAGAACTGTTGCTAATTCGTTCTGGACAGCTTGTTGCTTGATCCACTCAATGTTGCGTGTTTACTGTCTAGAAACCAACAAACTGAAGTAAGCATGCGTTCCTTTAAGTTGCAAAACCAATCAACTTAATTACAGGTACATGTACTCTGAAGGTTTGAAGCACCCTTTTTAAACTTTGTTTCATTGTTGAGTTTTTAAGGAATGGCAATTCTAGCGGTCTTCCAAGATCAAAGGAATGTTCCATGCACTTATCGAAATCTACCTTTTTTATTAGGATTTTTATCATCATGAAAATACTGTACATGCATATTTATAGGCGGGCTTTGCTATCTTGTATCGATAATAGTGGTTTCAGTTAACGACCGTATTTTTGTTTGCTTTTTATCAAACTTTTCCTGACCGCACCGAGCATGTGGTTGTCCTCACCCTGCATGTTCTGCCTTATGGAAATTTGAATAATATCAGGGAAGGTTACATGTATATTTGCTCTTAATACAAAAGTTGTTCCCAACCAAGGTAGGCGTACTCGTTGCTACGTAACTCAATTGTTTCAACAACGAAACTACAACAGTTCCCATATTTAAGGCACGTTTTGTTTTTTTGTCGTCAATAAAATCTGGTCTGAGCAATTTTGATAATGAACCGACATTCCAACGAAGGTTTTGCTAATATCCTTTAATCGGAATTCTTTTCTGGTCTTATCCACGAATTCATCTAGTGTTTGAATCTCTCAGGATTGTTTTACCAGAAGGTCAGTTGAAATTAAATTGCCGTTGGTAATGAATATGGTTCATGTAACGATATCAATCCTGATGGTCAGTTAAGATAATTGAGGCTGGGCCCATGTGCAGGGCTGGAAGCTTAATGAATTAAAGCGTAATTGAGCTCAAGTTTCATTAACGTTCAACATAACAGAAGTCCTCGAACTGTTGGAACATGTCTAAATATTGGTTCGGTTTAGCGTATGGCACACCTACATGTACTTGCTGTTAAAAAGGGGGAAAAAATGCCCCTGCTTAAAAAGTAAAAAGCATTGCTGACATACCAATGATGTCTAAATTGTGAAGGTCACTTTGGGCTTGGCTCGGCTTTACTGTTGTCTGCACTTCAATTTGCCAGACATGTGAGGTTGCTTTATGAGTTTCGCAGTTATACAGTTAAACGAACTCGAGGTTCGCGAATTGTGCACATTTAAATGAGGAAATGGAAATAAAACTGAATGAACGGTTGTTGTCAAATTTTCAGAATTACCAGCGAGGGATAGTGACCCTTAAACGACCAAAGTTTGAAAGTGAGTTTTGTTAAAATCAATACAGTAGATAATTTGCACTTTTCCCCTTCTTCATGTTGAAAAACGAACTTCATTATTTTAATTACATGTATGTTGCTCTTTTGGCGACTAAGTGCAAGCTTTTAGTCTGTAAAGTTTATTAGGTGAACTTAGACAGAGGATTCGCAGATCGCACTTATGCAGTCGAGAAGTCAGATATGGAAAAAAGGCATTTATTGGTTAGGTTATGCATGGTGTCAAGTTTGAATACGAGACTTCACGACTGCCAAAGTGCGATCTGCAAAGCTTATCAGAGTACGTATAATAATTACAGTAACTGACTATTGCAATGGAGCACCAAATGAGCCAGCTTCAGCAAACCATTGGCCATTGCAGAATAGGTACTCAGATACCGTATAAACTAAAATGACAGTTTTGGCAGTCGTGAAGTCACATGTGCAAAAGCAATGGTTTATAGACATCGATAATTTTGAGTGGATTTTTTTAAACCAGTTAGTGTGTCGATGTTACACACGTGGCTTCACGACTGTCAAAAGTGCGATTCGCAAAGCTATTATCTAAGTACCCTTTATATAAGATTACATTCAATAACATTTGTAGTGAAAGAAATGATGTAGTTTTTTAAGGAGGCATTTTGTACAAATACTTTTTCTGTTAACGTACGTACTTCTTTACTTTCAAGGTTCTTGTGCTGCATCTCAGAGATCCTCTTGCTTTCTTATCATGTCAGATTCCTCTAAAAAATTCCACAAATTCATGCTAGCGTCTGAAAAAACGTCATTTAAAGGCTAATTATTAGGACGATCACATTTTTTGGCGTAAAAAACCACTCGAATTTTTTATTATGCCGATGTTTCTTTAGATAACTTTCAAGAAGAATTGTAGTTCAAAACAACTCGCATTTTTGAAAAAGATGTTGTAAAGCGTGCAAAAGTCTTAATTGATTCGCATTGACAGTACCTATTATTCTTGAAAAGTCGAGATCCTTTTGACAAAAAGCTGTTTTTTTAAAAGGACAGAAATTAATTATCCAGAAAGAATGCTGTATTATTAATGATTTGCCAGCCTTTTGTTTGGTTCACTTTGTTGTCGTGGGAATTTCTGACTTGCAGGTCCACTATCTTTATTTTTACCTGACATTCACTGCCCACCTGGATATCTCTGTTATCAAAATTAACGGAAATTGGCTCTATTATTTTAATTCTTATGAATTATTAGTAAAAAATGATAGGCTGTTATCAATTTTTCTGCCTGTAGCTCATCTCTGTTTGATCTAATTAAAGATTAAGCTTGGTTTTAACCAGTTATGGTTATCGTAATTGAGCAAAATCCGAAAAACATCGCAGATTAAACGAAACTTAGTTTAATAAACGTATAAATATTTATATTTAGTTAACTGCTTCCTGTATATTTTCTTTCTTCATTTAAAAAGGTTAATACATGAATAATTCCAAATGGACAATAAAATAAATCTTTTTAACCATTTCCATTCACATAATTTTCAAAAAACTGGGGAAACTTGTTGGAAACAAATGCATGCATGACACAATATTTTTCATGTTGAACAATTGCATTTGAAGATACATTAATTTATCCAAGCTGAAGTATTTTTTTTATGAATTTACGATATTTTGCACGCGTAGTATACTGTACGTGCTTTATAGTATACAGTAAGTCTTGTGTTTACTAATCTTTTGTGCTCTTAAATAAGTCTTAGTTAAATTAAAAACATAATGCTGATTATGTTAATTTTTTATCATTTTCATAACATGATTAAAACTGTCAAACAAATGCTGTGTTGCTTTTAATACCGAAGAAAATCCGTGAACTTCATCGATTACATCGTACCATTATTTGTGACTTTTTTCAAAAATGCAGCTAAGATAGTTAATGAATCATCATGTGAAGATATTGACCTACTAAATTCAGTGTTAAAGGGTTAATGAATACCGAACTAACCATCATTGAGCACCTCAAATCAGGTACTTGTCCAATTTTCCATTTTGTACGGTGGAAATTACTGGTTATCCTCCAGGTATTTTCTAATTAGAAATATTTCGCCTTAGCTGCTTGGCCTAATTGTGGTTTTAGACTCATTATTTTTAAGACGTAAGATGCATGATTTCATTACTCAGGAACGTGAGAAACGCGGAAAAATTGATTGTAGAAAATGATTGGACGAGGTGAAATGCGTCATTCACATTATCATTATTCAGAAATTACCATAGCCTACTGACCAACACCACAACAAAAGTTGAAAAATTGTCAGAAATGGCAACCACGCAAGTCTTTCAATTGTTTTATCAGAAATCAAAAGAAATCATGTGTTGAATAAACGAATGCTGAAGTAAATAATCAAATTTTTTAGCAAGATACTGTAAAATGGCTTGCGTTCAAAACATCTTGTTCAAACCATCGAATACTGTAGTTGTTATACTAAAAATACTTTATGAGGACCCAAGTTTTGGTACTCATAAACTATCCATTAAATGATAAAAATTTAAGTCATCATGTCAAAAATAATGATTTTGCATCCATAAAAGAAACATCTATTGATAAGAGCCTATTTTTTTATTTCAAAGCAAAAAACTTTGTTTTTAAAATTAGTAGATATGGAAGAATTTTCAAAATTAGAAATTTCCATTGGATTTATTAATGGTTAACATTGTAGTAGTATGGGGCTTTAATTTATGACTTTAAATTTTTTAAAATCAAAAATTATTTTGGAATTATTGTTTTGACCTTTGAGGTCAATGGACGATTATACAACCCTAATGTTGCATCTTTGCTTTGGTTTCTTCAAAATACTATATAGCATACTGTTTGTTGTCATGATTTTGTTTACCTCTTGCAGTTCAACGCTGATTAAAATTAACTGCCTGGGTTAATGTTTATTACTTGTAATTAATTTCATTTCGAGCCCACTGTTTTAAGATTGGTGCAGAGAAATAAGAAAATTTGTTTCTTAGTTTTTAATTAAAATACTGTATCTTGATGAGTTTCTATGTTTTTCGGCGTCTAATTATGTAACCTTGAAACTAGGAAGTGCGGGAAGTCATTGGATAAAAACCTGTTTCAATGTGACAGAAGACTTAATAGCTGCTCAACATGTATGATTTCTTTTATTAATTACTTTTAATGAACAATAAATCTTAACATTTCGTTCGCTAAAATGTAGATTTCCTCATAAAAGTATTTCACCTAAATCAAGTTAAAAATCAAAAATTAATTCAAATAGCTTAATTCAAACTATTTGTATTCCGTTCCTGTTTGTGATGCCATACTGTATATGCGTATTTTTGGATATGAATATACTAGGGGTATTCACACGAAAGGTTTTCGAATGGCACTTTTGACAGTCGTGAAGTCACGTGTGCAAAAGGAATGCATTCATTGGTTTAAAAACGGGGATAACCTTGAGTGAATTTATAAACCAATGAGTTTGTCGAATTTACACATTTACACTCGTGACCGCACAACTGCTAGAGGTACCATTCGTAAAGCTTCTGTCTGAGTACTTCTATACTTTAAGTACTGAACTTTCAGTGTTTACCTCTCGTTCATGTCAGAATGTTTGGACAATTCGTTAAAAGGGAATTGTCAGAAGTTCCAAACACGATTCTTAAAAATAACGTATAAATAAATGTACCAGTATTTTTACGAAAAAAAATTAAAGAACACGCAGAAAACATTGTTTGGAACAGGAATAGCTTTATTGTTATGCTGAAATTTTTTCGTCCTTGTGATGTGAAATGCATATCATCACTTAATATCTTTGTTGAATGATTGTACGTGCATTTTATAAACATTTATTTTTTGTGTGTAGAATGTTTTGATATTTAAGTGCAGGTAATTGTACGATTCACTCTCGTGAATTTAGAGCGGCAATTTTCAAGTTTTATGCAAATATTGCAGATAAGATTTTTTGTTTGGGAAAATGTGCTTTCTTTCAAATTCCCCTTCAATTTAAACTTACGATGCATGTTCTCAACTACCACGTGTCTCACGTTTTTTGTTTTTGTTTGAATATCTTGAGAGGTTCAATTTTTTGTGTCATTTTGCAGAAAGGTGTATAAAACACTCGTAAACCTCGAAATGAGTGTGGAAATGCTCCCAATTTCGCTTCGTTGGTTGTTATTAGTCGTGAGCTGCATTACTGTTTATCTGCTTGACCGCTCAAAATCTCTGGCCAGTTATTATTTTCACGCATGATAAAGCTTGGTCAGGTGGAGCAGCACTCGGGAATCATATTCCCGCCAGGTGAGCCAAAGAGGAAATAACAAACGTAAGGTCAGATGTATAATCACACATTACCATCGGAACATGAACACGCAGTGACGAACTCTACTCTTAATGGGTTTCACCGCGGAATTAATACTGGGCTAGATGCTTTATCAGGACCCCGGATAATAATTAACTGACATTTTATGAAGCTTTGCCATATGGCTAATGAAAAATATGTGCGCGTGATATGATACACGGTTTCTTTTAATTGAAAATGCTTGGGAAATGCAATTTTGAGCAGTCGGAGAAGCTTTGGCTTTTGACCTTTAGGCGAGTAACTTATATAACCGTGGTGTTTCACCAGCATATGACGTTCTGTATAAGTCAAACTTGGATAAAATGCTGTATTTTCTGTGCAAAAAAAATGCTCTTTTTGCATTTTTGCAAGAATTTGTTTGTCGTCTGACAAATTGTCACAGTGCCATTTGGAGCGAATGTGGTAAAGAAGGAAATGCAGGTTTTTTTGAAAGTCTGTTTTGGCGGCCATTTTGGTTTTGATGAGATTTCTTTCCTTACTTTGAAGAAAAATTAAACGAAGAAAATGGTTGGGAAATGCAATTTTGAACAGTCGGAAAAGCTTTGGGTTTTATACTGTAAAAGTTTTTCACACACCTAAGTGTGTAAAACTTATATAACCATGGTGTTGTTCACAGCATATGACGTTTTCTATAAGTAAAATTTGGATAAAATGCTATGTTTTCTGTGCAAAATAATTCTCTCTTTGCATTTTTGCAAGAATGTTTTGTCATATGACAGCACAAATGTGCTCAGTGCCATTAATTTGGAGTGAATGTGGTAAAAAAGGAGATGCAGGATTTTTAAAAGTCTGGTTTTTGCGGCCATCTTGGATTTGATGAGTTCTCTTTACTTACTTTGAATAAAAATTAAGGGGAATTCGCGAGAAATCTTCTTTTTCAGAAAAAAAAATGATTATATTTTCTCTCGCGAATGTTGTTTTCACACATCATATCATTAGACACAAGAGAAACTTGGAAAACGTATTTTAAAAGCAAAAAATACATAGTTTTGACTTAGATAAAAACTTACAGAAATGCACGTTGCGCACACATGCACACTGCACAATTTATGCAATCTGACAGCACAAATGTGCCCAGTGTTTTTGGAGCTAATTTGGTAAAGAATTAGATGCAGGCTTTTTTTAAAGTATTTTGGCTGCCGTTTTGGTTTTGATGAGTATGCTTTCTTTACACTGAAGTAATTTTTATTGAGGCAAATTCGTGAGAACCATGTTCTTTCAGACCAAAAATGTTTTTGTTGTTTTTTTTTTTTTGTTTTTTTTTGCGAATGGTGTTTTCACACATTAAATCATTAGATGCAAGAAAAACTTGGCAAACGCATTTTAAAAAAACAAGAAAAATACATGTTTATGACTTTGATAAAAACTTATAGCAATGCACGTTGAACACTGCACAATGTGCTATCGACAATAAAGGTATAGGAAATTGATGGTACTATTACCTGACAGCGATAGCATACCACAGACTAATAGAACAGCTAAATATGTCTCAACCTAACTAAAATATCAAGCTACTAACAAAATAGCAAACTGAATGTAAGTCAATTCTTTTAATAAAAACTCAATCAACACTCAATCTCTCAAAATGCATCACTATTAAAGCAAGCGAGGCTAGTTCTTGGAAATAGTCTTCATAGTCTTCATAGTCTTGATCGTCATTTTAATTATTAATAACGAAAATAGAAACGATTGAGAAGTTCTGTAGCATAGTTTCTAAATTTATCTTAAATGTGTTTTTCTGTTAATGACATTTCTCATCCAGTGATGCATTTGTGAAGAAACCGAGACCCTAATTTCTCAACATTTAAACCTCTTTACATATTAATTGTACTTTCAGAAGTGAGAAATGTTGATTCATTTGAACAATATGTTTTTGTTTCCATAAGAATCACGCAATGTCTCTCGTTTCTCAAGTGAATTTTTCTGTTATACAATTTTTTAATGACCATTGGAATATGACACACTCGTTTCTCATCTTTTAACTTTTTGGAAATCAGCACACAATGTTTATGAAAGGCAATGAGTGGAATTGATTCGTCGAAATTACGTTTCATTTAACGCAAATGTTAGACAACGAAACGTTGATATCTCTAATATTGTCTGTTACCAAAAAATAAATAAACAACTTTCTTGAAAAAAAAAACACTTCGAAGTCACAATTCTGTTTTCCTGAGTTTGTATCAATTATTCGGCGACATTCAGTGCTATCTTTGAGCATAATTGATACTACATTGGAATAAACTAGTTGTAAAATTTATCTGAAAGTGGAAAAAAAATTGAAATCGGGTTGCAAAGACTGATTGCAAGCTGATGATACTGTATTTGTTTCAAATATAACCAGTTTGCAAAAATCTGGTTGCACATATTTACAAATGATTTCAACACCAGTTTACCAACAAATTACCAGTTTTTTTTCAATAAGGGCAAATTCGCAAGGATCCTGGTTGGTTTTCGCATATTTTTGTGTCTCGAACTTTGGTGTATTCACAGTAAATTGAAGTGACACTTTTTGCTCCAAAGTTTTCATGAACAGTTTAGTGAACTGACATCAAAGACACGTACATTTGGAATAATTTTACATGTTCCAAGCCCAAATTCATGGAATAACGCTGCATATCACGACTACCCTGGTTGAAGGATCAGTATAATTTTTTAATACTGATAATTGGGACATACTGATATCAGTAACATACTGATCTCAGTATAAATTTATACTGATATCAGTATGCCTT
>JAQGAO010000863.1:0-28781 GCA_034697705.1 Ommatoiulus sabulosus | reverse complement strand
TTTTGGGTAACTAACAACTAAAACTATTTAGTTCTTATTTGCTAGTAAGCAACTAACTTTAATAACTTTTTTATTTGTGGTTGGAAGAGAAACTAATTTAGTTGAGAAAACAATACTTGCGAGGAAAACTAACAACTATTAGTTTATTCGTAGTTAAATTAATATTGAGCAACTAATAACTAACATTTTTCTATCATTTAAAAAAATACTTTTTTTTGCTTTTTCTGGTTACTGGAAGTCTTTCATGCACGTATTTCGAGTATTCTGAAGGTCGACCAAATATTTTGAGTCTAAAATACGGACACAGTTATCAATTTTATGACTACTAAATATTCCATATCCAGTCCCATCTCCTTCTTTTAAAATGATATGTCGGCATTCCTTATCACAAATGTGAAAATTTCGTCACATAATCAAGTATTAAGATTTTAGCATTATGTTTTCATAGACGGATAACTTCATAGGTAATTCCTCACAATTACATTTTTATTTAAAGCATAGTTTTAAAAACAATCTTAATATTTGTTTGTGTGCCGAAATTTACCCATTTTTAATCTAAAGAAATATGATCTACGAAGAAATATTATTTTAGAAGAAGGAGACGATATACTGTATACTGTATATTTGTTATTCACAAAATTGATAACATCACAACTACAAAGAGATAGAAACTCGTTTTGGTGGAAAATTTCAATTTTAAACTCAAAACATTTTGTCGACCTTCAGAATTCACGAAATACATCCGTTATAGGCTTCAAATTACCATAGAAAACAAATAAATGATTTTTAAGTGATACTGAAGAAATGTTAGTTATTAGTTGTTCAATATTAGTTTAACTACGAATAAACTAAGTAGTTGTTAGTTCCCAGTACAACTAATTTTTTTCAGCTAAAATAGTTTAGTTGCTCTTGCAACTACAATTAAAAAAGTTACAAAAATTAGTTATGTATTAGTAACTACAGTTTTAGTTGCTAGTTGAAACTACCACTCCAGTGATATAATTGCAGTTCGAAACTATTAGTTGCGAATAATTTTTGCCCAACACTGATTCAGAGTCACGTATGGGGTTGCATCACGTGATATATGCATGTAGACGAAATCTGCATAAATTCTATTAATTCTGTTATTGTATATGATTTGTGCTTGCACGAGTCATTTGAGACCTCCAGTTGAACAATCTTGAATCATGCCATGTTTGATATTTGAACCAAGCTTGTGCTAATATTAATTTTACTATTTAGACATTGCGCTCAAATTATTTATTCAAGATGACAACCACATGTATAAGTTTTAGTATCTCTTAAATTACGATACATTTCCATCACCAATCTTCAAGAGATATTCTTAAACGTTGGGAAAAAAACGACCATTAATTGTATGCAGAGAAAGATTGCGATTTTTCTGAAATACCTTATTTATTGTCGAATGTATGGCGGAAAGTTAGTTATTGACTTGTCTACATTGGTTTCTTGAACATTTCAGCTGACGGAAATTTCATTGGTTGATTTGATGTACGCGTGTCTGTACAATGTCGACATCCTTCACGATGAGCATCGAAATTTTGGTTTTGCATTTCTTCTTTTCTGCAATTTCAAAATTGGAAATAAAATGGTTTAGAATTGGAAATGGGCATTAAATGCAAAATGAGAAATTAGGAAATAGCGAATTTAAAATACCAGAAATTTACCTTTTTTGGATAATTTCAGGTCTGGACTGCACTTTTGTGGATTTCGGGAGGTGGCCATTTATAGAAATCATGAGACCATGATACGATAATCAGACATGTAATGATAGTGGCCAAAATAATTATGACGATCCTAGATAAAAGTATGAAAATATCCCATTTTATGGCAATCTTAATCTAGGTTGTGTGCGTCGCTTATTCACTTCAAATGTAAATAAATGGCGAAAAGAAATTTCTTTATTTGGTGAAGAAGAAGATAGTGGCCTAATGATTTATTACTTATGGAAATTATAGAAAAAATTACAGAAATATTTAATTTTATGCCTCCATTTATTTTCTAAAAACTTCCCATAGGATCAATAAAACGCAGGCCTACTCTGGTCTTTTTTTATTTTACACATATTTTGATAACATTAACTATTAAGTTCCATCAATTTTCAAATGTTTTTGTAAACATTAAATAACGTTTTTAAAATTAAATGTAAAAATTGATCACAAATTAATTCAATGTTTTTTATTTGCTATTCCTAGCCGCGTTCAAAATTTCTCGGACACCTTTTAATTTCAAATTGCAAAATATGTTTTCTATTAAATTTCAGGATGTTCACGTTCAAATGTTGTACATTTAGGTATCAATTTACAGACATTCAATTTATCAATATAAACTTACGAGATGAATATATAGGTGAGGCATATCGAATGAGGGCTATCTTGGTCTCCTATTTCCGTGTAACCGAAAGTTCGACACAGATAATTTCTTTTCATAATCAGTGTCAGTCTCACAGGAAAACACCTTCGGCAAATCCTGAAACCGTTTAAGGTACATCCTATGCTTCTAATGGCAAACGAAGGAACCTTGACATTTCACTCGAAAATTAGATGAAAAACAGCCTTATGTGGGTATCTAACACAAGCACAACTCTTAAACATACAAACTGTAGTTAAAGTTGATTTTATACTTACGTTCGTGGGTGTTCAACTGCCCAAAGTTTGTGAATAACAATGAACAAAGCTGTCTCTAAACTACAGTTACATTTACTAAATATGACTCAAAGGACTTCCTTTATTTCGTATAGCCTCGTAATTACCCCACTTGTTCCGAATGTGGTTCTGCTTTTTTGTTTTGTTTGTAAAGGTAATGACATTTACTGTTGCCTGGAAAATCTACACCCAAGTCAAACTAGACGCTCGCTAATAGGAGTATTTCCCCCCACAAAAAACGTTTAGACTAGACACAAATGGTCACCATCTGTGATGAACTTAGCCTCAATCGAGGGCAAACCTCTTTATAAGCTGTCTAAAAATTCAACAGCATGTACATATTGCCCCTCTCTAGGATGCACTCCACGAAAAACCTTAATGTCTTAGACACGCATAAATAAAGCGCTGACATGGACATCAAATTGGTCAATGAGCAGCTTGGAAATGTCGAAATAACTAAAGGTAAAAGCCAACGATTCAACTTATTGAAAAATGTACCATAAATTATCATAAAAGAATGCTGGATTTCTGGGATAGAAATTAAATTTAGCATTTTACAGTTTCAAACTGAAAACTAAAATAACTTTAATAGTGCATATTGGTGTGAATTATAAAGAATAATTGCATAATATGAAAATATACTTGCTGCTTCATAAAAGAATGAAACAAAACTAAAAACAAAGAGAGGCCTTTTTTAAAAAAAGCGCCATATTATAATTAATAGCAGATAAGTGTAATGATTCATTACAACTACGGTTGTTTAATAATGAATTGGTAACAATTTAAAACCATTACCAGGTTTAGTTTATATCGTTCCTTGAGATTTCTCCTTCCACAGCTTGATATCCAATGCTGGAATCTGACCTGCGCTATGGCAAGACACTTGGACATTCCTAAAAAATCATCACGAAATATTCATAAGTATGTGAAATTTAGGAAACAAAATACAACAACGTTTCCCAGATCAGGATAATTACTCTTTGGAAGGCAGCTTAAACATATTAGGCGACAAAACGCCGATATTGGGCTCGTTATCACATATAAGCCGTGCCAAAGACACCCGTCGAATCTGATCGAGTTGTCTCGGTGTGAATGGATAGGGACTGCTTCCAGGGCCATTTTCGTACCAAAAACGATCTCCACATCGGAGTCTGGCAAATTGTTTAGCTAACATACAGGTGAACAGTGGTCCCATCTGGCTTCCTGGCAAGGGGCGCTCTGACAATCCCCCAACCAACAAATCAATGTCATCCACATTCCTAATAAAAACAATAACCAGTATCAGTACACGTTCTTCTGTGAATCAATTGAAGATTTCATGTCGGTGAACAGAAGATGAAAAGGACGATAATCTCTTCCAGACGGGGGGGTTTATGCTTGTTTACCATACTGATAAACCTCAAGTAGCAACATGCTAGATAAAATGTTTAAAGGAAAATTGAACAATAAAATGACTAAATTAGTTAACTATACCTGTACAATTTTTTTAAACTTCTAGCAACGTTGTCAGTGAAAACTCTTTTCAACTCGCCGAACGAATTCAATCTGTGCAAATTGCAATATTCCCGAAATTCGTTATAAGATTTAAGGCCCTGATCTCGACCCCTAAGAACGTCAATCGATGCCAAGTCGTATCCATATCCTGCAGTTTTCATTTCAAATAGGTGGTTGATCATTTCTTCCGAATATAAGGGACCAACGTCAAGAGTGCTCTGAACAGACGATCCCAACAAGAAGCTAGCCAAGGTAACGTTATCCCGGACAAACAACGAAGGTAGAAACATTCCCTCGTGTGTCTTCATATCCCAAACTTTTCTATCAGAAACAAAATGCCACTCGTTGGGCGTGGCACTGTGTGCAAACCGAAATGCTCCGGCAACAAATTCGTTATCCAAACTGGGATTCACTTCCTCCGAATAATCTTTAAAATAACTGGAATTGAGAGGCTGAAGACCTAATTCTATCATTTTCTGCTTGCCAATAACCAAAGGCAGATATTCAGAAAATGACACGTGCTGAAATTCAGCAATGGTAATTCGACGCGCTTCTTCAAACAGTCTTTCGTCGTCCCAAGAGGGATTCAAGACAGACAGAAGAGAACCAAGTCGATTGTGTTCTCGTAACCAGAGTTCATGCATACTGAGAACACCGAGATTTTGATGACTGCGAGAATCTCCTGCAATGATAGCCTAATTTCAATGAATTGCAGTGAATGGAAACACAAGTTTGACAATATGCTTCCGCATTTGAAAATTACTTACCGAGAATAAAACACATTGGTTTTGCTGTATCCTGCGTACATTCTTTGATATCTTTTGTGGTTATTGGAAGAGACATTGCTCCATCAACAAAAGATGCTTTTAACTGACCTACCAATTCATCAATGAGCAAGCAATAAAAGCATACATATTACTGTATGCACATTGGATGAAAACATAATTACACATCCTAACCATTAATAAATGTACGTGGTGCCAGGATTGTGTTAAAGCCTGTTCAGAAATTGTAACTAAAACATACGCATTACAAATAATTGGTTAACTAGACAAGTTAAAAAAGATTGAACGTTTTAAGAAAATTCTCCAAGTTAGAAAACTTCGAATAAGTCAGTTAAGCGCACAATTTTTTTAAAAAAAAATCAAGATGTTTATACTCTTGTATCATATGTTCACACCAACATAGTATGTAGCATAAACATAAGCATGTAGTAGTCTATATCTGTTGATGAAAAATACTGCAAAATATGCTCCAAAATTCATTTTACCAAATGAGGATCTTAAATGAATTTTATCTTCAATTAGCTTATGTTTAATTTTCAGACTAATCAACCTGAAGCATGTAAATTCACATTTGTTAGATCTATTTAGGACATTTTTAAGTTCAAAAATTAAACTAACTTGCACATGCTTAATGAACTAATGTTATTTATAAAAAAACGAAATTAATTTTTTCCAATTATTCACCCCTTTTAAAACTCCTTAATTTGGCCATTTCTTCAGCACTAAATCCATACAAGCTAGAACAGTCCAAAAACGAAGTTGCTAGATTAATGTGATCTCTGGGTCCTGTAATCATGTAAAATCATAGTTTTAAAGATAATAGTTGGCATCTTCAAAAATAAATATTAGCAATTAATACCTAGCGAGCAATCTGGATGTGGAGCAGCCTGAGATCTTGTAAGTGAAACACAACGAACGTGGAATTTGGAGTAGTACTTATCATACTCTGATATTTCAAGAGGAAGACATTCAGAAGCGTTCATCCTATTGGAACAACAGTCGTCAGCTCCTAAAAACCAAATTTTCCCATATCTTTGTAAAATATCTGACAAATGCTACACATTTTAAAAAATGATACCCTATAGTGTAATTTAAATATGCACTTACTCAAAGCAGTTGGGGTACTCAACACATCGTGAGTCAGAAACTGTCCAAATGAGTTAATCAGAGTCGAATATATCTTCGATCTATTAGCGTTTTTCATAGCAAAAAATTTGTTACTCAGGGTCCTAACTTGTGGTAAGGGTCTCCCACCCTCAATGCTGACCCTCGGAGCAGAAATCCCTGGTCACGAAAATAGTTTTTTTTTCGAACTTCATTAGAACAATTAAATACTGAATATTAAATATATACATTAAATATTAAATACTGCGAATGGGCTTCCCATTGCCAATGTAGACGGTGCTGGAGTAAAATTTTTGGGCCCATTCAGATGCACCTTCGATTAGGCTCACTGATAATCCATTTTGTGAGAAGTCCATAAGATAGGATTATTTACCAACTTATAATCTCAGAACCACGCCACGAATAATAAATGCTCTCATGGAAAGCCCACGTGACCAGTCTATGGAGGAAATTACCATCAGAATAGGCAGCAGGAAGTCCTCGAGTGTATGTTGTAGCAGTAGCGCCTCGGAGTGGATAACGTAGATTATTGCAGACTCCATCATAGGAACGATATTTCCAATTTCTGGTGCAATTATTACCTCGATGATCCAAAGATTGCATTTTCTTGACACAGGGCTTGTTACTGCTCCCAGCACTAACGTTACGCAAGGCAGCCATATGGTGGTGCCCAATTCCATATCTACAAGATAAAATTTAAAATTGGTCGACATGTTAACAGGCTTCGTTAACATGTTTCGTAATGACGAAATTTCTTCTAAAATGCTTAATTCTGAAAAGCAGCTTACTTGTGTTTGATGATGAAGGCAGTTCTTTCTTGAATTTCTCCTTCCAGAGCCAGTGCTTTAATATCCATTGCTGGAACTGATCTCTTATTTGGAATACTTGAATGAGCAAAGTTAAAAGGGCAACCGGCTGTGGAATGAGACATGCAAGACGTTGTAACTTTCAAAGATGCATTCTTCCATGAATGTTAACCTTAATTGTAATCATTGTGCGTACTTTACCCTTCCTTGACCATTCGTCAACTAACCTTTAATACCCTCCATTTCAGCACAATTTTAGTAAAAATAATTTACCGATAATTATAATCAAGCCATTTTAACTTTCTTAAATATTTTAAAATTTTGAAAAAAAAATAACGTTGGCACACACATATACAATAAGGGTGCATTTGTGGAGAAAAATGAAATTCTTGCCTTTCTTATTTGCTTCAGCATATCGCCCAGCTGAGATTTCATTGGTTGCAACGATATAGGCTTCTACTATTTCGGCATCTGATATTACAGGTAACGATAAAGGAGATTGGCTTTTTGTCTGTCTGAAGAGTGCTGCGTGGAAATGATAATATGTAAATGGAGCTGCGCATTCGTGTTATTAATAAAATGAGAAACTAACAAATAAGTTATTCCCATACCATAAATAGGTCTTTTCGGATAGCTTGAGTCGTGTGCTTTATCTAAGCTTATTTGGGATGATGGAAAGATAAGACGTTCAACAAGAGGGGGAGCGCAAAATAAAATAGTTAGACATATAATGGTAATGCCCAATAGAATCGAAAAAGTGCTGCAGAAATGTATGAAAAAAAATAAAATTCAGGTTTTATGTATCTCACATTTTATTTTAAGCATATCAAAAGATCGCTGGGAAGACTTACAAAATAATTGCAAAGATGAGCCATGTCCAACATGGTCCGCCTACGTCTCCAACCACTTTGCAGTCGTAAACTTTCCTTGGGTTAGTAGTATTCATGTTCAAAGATTAATTTGACATTTAGGATAGCTGATTGCATGGATTTTGTTTCTTTTAAAGTGCCGTATAGTGATTCTATATTCCTGTAGCATTAGACGTATACCATTAATTAGTTTTATCAGATGTTTTGCAAATAACGAAGGGTATCTCATGATGCTTATTAAATTTTGCCATAAGACTTTTTTCTTATATCAAACGTTTCAAAACATGGAAGGAATGGAAGGAGAGTTCAATCAAAAAGGTTCAATCCTTTCTTTACTGTAATTTGAAGTGGGATTTAGATCAGAAGAATCGCTGCACAAAAGGAGGAAATCAACACTTCCTGGAACAACATCAGTTCTTTAATTTTAAGATATTTAAAAAGCTCTTGAACATCGGAGGTCGTCATACATTTTTCTGCGTATGGATCTGATCTATACTTTTGGCACATCCTGTTTTCATGTATGTACAGAATATACTCTATATGTAGATAAGAATTTTAAGAAAAAGCATGTCTTGTTTGAAAAAACTAATCATTAAGATAGAGAAATCACGGATGCCTGCATAATTTCTTTTAAAGAAAAATTATTTGTAGGCAATTTTTGACTATTCAGAGCTTTACATTTGTAGATATGGCATTTCGCCATGGACAGATCGTTTCCTGCCTGACGAACCTGCGTTTCCGCAACTCATTCTAGAATCGTAAAATTTCGCTGTGTGAAAAGAAGAGAAAGAATAGCTTTGCGATTCGATTCCAAGTGAAGACGGATCGATTTATCAATCGCTGACACCATAAAACGATACACCGTTGGAATACAGTCACATCGAAATACAGCTACTCTAAGTCACAGATACAGAAATTGGAATATTGAAGATGGGAGTAATAGAAGGGAATGAAAGAGGATTCATATACTCTTGTTATTGATGTCGTCATTATTGCATGCACAAAGAAGCCCTCGGAATTTAAATTCCAACCCACTTTTTTTTCCATCGCACGAAACGAAAATCAAACTGCCAGACTGCCAAACTGAGCGATGGGGTTTTTAAAATTGCCATTGCATAATTATAAATAACGCCACACTTAAACGCATTTATCTCAACCTTCGATCACTGGGTCCAGCCAGGTGTAATGGAAAACCCGCGCTTTTACAGTTCTAAAATAAAAAATATTTGTCATAATCAAGCAGCATTGTCATCAAAACACGATTATTGACTACTATAGATAACAACACTTAAAAGCCACAATCTCATCGCTTATGCATTAACATTCAAAGAAATAATCAGTCGTGACGATGAATAATTGTGTAGGAGTTTTAAGTTACACTGACCCGAGGACAGCATAAAATCTTGCAATCAAGGAAACAGTCAACTGACAAGCTGTCCCCGTCTTAATGCCAAGAAAACAATCAAAAACAGCATACTCGACAGTTAAGGAGCTCATTGGATAACAACCTGTTCTCGCGTTAAAATTATATCGAAATAACAGACTTATTAGAGCAAACTGACAAAAACTGTCATTAATTAGTCTGGCTTGACAATATCGACTGTCAGAAAATACATTGTTCTATTCTAAACTGGGTTTGTTTCGAGGAATGATGGACTAAAGAATGGCTGTTATTCTGTTCAAGTCTATAATGGGAAATAATGAAAGGTGATATCACAACTATTGATGTGTGACTTCACCTGAAGGCGACTCCTAACATCTCAGCCTGAGAGTTGCATTTTGGTAATTATAGACAAAAATTCAATATAACGAATAACAGCTCTTAAATAATATTATCAGCAAGGATGCAATGCCTTAAAATAAAATGCAAAAAAAGAAGATTTGGTTAGAATCGTTCAAACTTAAACTAGACCGTCATGCCGTTCAACTTTGGAACAATTTTTCCACATAAATAATGTGGAAAATTACACATAAACCAATGTCTTTATTGGGTTTTCTTATGATTTTACGACAAAACATTAGCGAAAAATGTCTGAAAAGATTACGCGTCATTTCACCTGCTTGCATTTTCTTTCAAAATAGTTCCTATTTCTGGCATAAATAGCATTTCTCATAAATGCCCCATTTTAATCGACTGGCTAGAACCGCAGCTATTTCGAGCAAACTAAATAATTTTATTAACATCTTATTCATTTTCCCACACTCTGATTCGCAACATTCTAAAAAAAAAACTTCGTATATTTGTGTAATCATCGTGTATCATTTTACTAATAACAGACCCATTATTTGCAGGTTTTTATGTAAGTGACTTGTAATGGAGTGTCTACATACTCGATTTGCGTAACAGCAATTTAAATATTACGTCACGTGCGTTTCAAACAACAGCTGTCTGAACCTAATGTCATGGATATATCAATAAATCCGACATCTGCAAGTTTGCAACAGCAAATCAACTTGTACGTCATGCACAAGTATCCTACGTTTAAATTAATAGCTGCCCGAACCATATACCATGGAACAATACGTGGGGTTTTATAGGAGGAAAAAAAGAATGGATTTTATATGCATTGTTTGTGATTTTTGCTCAAGTGTATACATTGGAACCTCATTAAGACGACCGCGCATAATACAAATTTCCGATAGTGCGAACCAATTGCCAGTCCACGACCAACTTGTGATAATACGAACTACGGTTTAAATGAATAAATTATAACGTCCCTTGAGATTCGTCTTAACGAGGTCCGCCTGTATATACACGTAGAACAGGGCGAAGATTGGGTATTGCATTTTATAGCATTCTTAAAACGCCTTCCGATGCACTTAAAATTCATAAATCCACCTTGAAAATTTAAACTATTTGACTTTTAAGTCCATTTTTTCCAATATGTAGTCGTAAAAAAGTAAGATACTGTATGTGGTATAAATTGTCCAATATTGAGTAAAATAAATAATTTCGTTATTTTTGTTTTTGACGCTAATACAAATTCTCCAATCACACGTATCGTCCAGGAAATTTGGACAACTTCAGTAATACAGTGTAAATGTAGAAATTGAAACGGTTTTGATAGAAAAGTGCAAAAATGGTGTTCGTTAAGGATGCAAAGTAAATTTTAAAGCTTTTCTTTAAATTAAGAACAATTTCGGTTTATTTGAGAATGTTGATAATCTGGGTGTCAGAAAAGTCGTCCCAACACTGTAGCAACGTTTGCAACGCTCCATGTTAGATTCCCCTAGCAAACCAGTATATTTCGAAATTTAAAAGAAGAGCAGAAAAACATGTTTTGCAAATTTACATCTATTAAAATTGTATATACCCAACTTTCAACTTACGTTCGTGACGTTCTTTTCGCACGTTTTGCATGTACTGCAACATAAAAGCTGTGCACAGGTATTATTTAAACAGGTGTTTACATAGCTGTACGTACAATTTTTTATATTATAAGGGAATGCACATGGTAGTGCCACCTATGGGTGTAGAGAAGCAGATCAGAGAGACTAGAGGTCAGTTTTGTAAATTCTGCTGAAATCTGAGTAAATGTAAGAGCTAACGAATTTGCTATAAATCTGCTGAGTGATAACATTCCTTGACTTTCGTAAATGTCTGCTGAACTTTACTTACTGAATTATCTTATGAATTTCTACATCAAAAATTGCATAATGAATCGATATGTAAATGTATATTTAATTTTAACTGCAAAATTGTTCGCAATGCCAACCAAAGGCAATTTTTTACTTCTCGAAGCACGTCTCGGCAATGATGAAAATTTATAAAAAAATTCGATTTAAACAAATAGATTCGTCAAGAATACAAAATCTAACTTCAAATAATTGGAACTACGAGCGTACCATTTATAGCGTTCGAAATTTGATTTTGTGGTATTTTTGTAAGTAAAGGAACGAATCTAAAATGGAAGAAAAGTACACCAAAATTTTGAAGTAATTATTCTTTTAAAGATAAATGTACAGAAGAAATTTTTCGTGGCAAAACATTGATATTGATTTGCATCTTTAAAAAAACAACAATTGGTTCACTCAGCAGAAGTTTTAGCAGTATGACGCGAGCAAATGCAAATCCACCTTTAGTCCGATAATCGCCGCTTTAAAAAACAGATTAGGTTAGGATAAATGAATTAAATTTTGTAAGAATTCATTTGAAATAAACGGGAAATGTCGAAAGAATGAAAAAATGTTGTACAGAACTTCATCAGAGGGTAAAAATGAAACGGCCCTGTAAGCGAGCACACCTGCACTACCCACAAGCTGACACTGGTTGCTCGTCTTCAAATTTCTGAGGATGACAATGATGTCATTACCTTCTTCAGTATTAATTCGCACAGATTACTTAGTAACTGTGCGAAAGCAAGTAGGCAAGTACGAAATTACCTAGGACAAATGCTCAAAAAAGCTGCGAGTTCCAAAGTTTCTCAACTTGCCCAAACCAGGCTGTAAAATGAACGACCAGAAATAAGAATTGGTAATTTTGGTGTGTCCGTAGATCTACGGCATAACAAATCCCCAAATTCAAAAAACTTTGCAAGTTTTGGGCATTTTGACAGTCAATAACAAAGTCCTAACAATGACCAGCAACGCTCTTCTCTCGACTGCCTCGTTTTCCAATTTTCGAGTACATGCAAACCAGATAACTCTCAACATTATCTTGAACAGTGTTTGAAATTTCAAACGCCTTTCATTCAATTGACATACAGTTCTTCCCCGATCGATTCTATGTGCAAACAACACTTTTCGAGTATCCAGCCCCCCGCACTGTGAGCATGCATAATATTGGCAAAAGCTCTTGAGAAGACAGAGGTCATCCTCGTCATCAACAACATATCATATACGCAATTTCAAAATGTCAAACAGTTGAAGGTGGACGCGGGTTGAAAGGGAAATCATCGGTATAAATAGCAAACATTATATTACAAATGAGAATAACAGAATGATATTACTTAATGTACAGAATCTTAACGATGGTTATGTACAAAAAACGCTTTCTTCTATCTCAAAAAAACGTCAAATATTAGCGTGTTGTGCATTTTGTTTTTCTTTCTGGTTCCGGTCAACGGACACTTAACATCGCCTTGGGCTGAGACAACACGAGTTAAACAACGGAGATTATTGCCGCACGTTTTAATAATACCGAAAAATCAGACAACTGAATGTTTAAGTCATGTGGTTCCTAGCAAACACGAAGTTATGCGAGATGGAATAGCAAACTACATGTGGCGTAATTCTACACCTAGCAAAATTTGGATCTCTACATCATGTCAGTTTTAATTCAATTTTTCACAACATTTAACATGAAACAAGAGTTATCAAGAGTTTGGTTCACCTTGGCACTTGCTCAACAATCGCTGCAAGTTTGCATCACATCTGGCAGGATGTTTATTAACTTATATGAAGGTGACCCTGAGACTGCGATACCTACTGGACAACTTATAGGTTGAAAAGATTCCCCCACTATAGTCAAGGTCAGGTTTAGGCAATCTACAACCACGTATTCAGAATGCTAAAAAGTATAACAACGTAAATACTTTCGTATAAGGAAAGCTTATACTTCCAAAATTAATTTCCAGAAAAAATACATACAGTAAACTTGAAAAGAATGCAACATCGCAAACGCACGTATGCAATTTTGGATCTCTAAATGTATGCAATTTTGCATTCTTTCAAAAGTTCATTTACTTTTTAAAAAAAAAATAAACGGAAAAATTTAACATTTATGCGAAAAAAAAATTGATATTTCACCGCAGGCGAAGATTTTTAGCATTCTAATGTATATAAACGTCTTACACCTGTATGCAATGCTTATCTAACATCAGCTATGATGCCAGACATGGATGATTCTTATAATACTACATGTATAAATACCATTGTTAAACTTTGCCAAATAATTTATTGTCTTTGTTAAGACAACTATAGATATTTCTGTCATCACTTTATTTTAGCAGGAGCAGATTCTCTGATATCCTGACGAATAACATTGCGTGAGATTTCTGATTCATAATTTACATTCAGATAGATCAAATGTATTATTCCAGTACCCTGACCATATATCCCTAAAGTATTAAAGAAATGCAATTTTCGTTGTCCTGCAGCTAGTGTTATCCCCAGAAATGTTTCTAGTTTCTGTTCCACGCAGCACAACTAAGTGTTTGCTATGACCCAATTTAGATTCTATTCCATCCATTCGCCTGTTCTTGCAACAGCATGGAGGCAACAGAACAGCAGGATAGGCAAGCACCAATGTGCTGTTGCTGTCACCCTGGCGGCGCCACCACGAAATAATACTGGAATGCACTGATAGACCTTTTTAAAAAGTGAAACCTCGTATGTACAAACATGCATTCGTAGGAACCGACTCCAGGGTGGTGGCTATTCCACAAAACAGATAACAAAACGTTTGGATAGCTCGAACTACGTGCGAGTCTGCGAAAAGCCAGACTCTAGATAATGGAAATAATGGTATGCGAAACTGGTCCGTTTATAAAATGCACGGTCTACTCCTAAATTATTGTCCGAGCCTGCCACAGTTCCCGGAATTCTTATCCACCCTCAGAGATAAAATAAATATACATACGACCCGATTTGGTATTAGGCTATCCAAAGGCAGAATGCAAACTACGATTTGCTCTTTGAACTCGATTCCGAGAATCCCTCTGACAAAGCACCACGCAAACACTTACATATTACAAGTAGCTCTCTTTTTAAAATGGTCACTTAGGCCGTACTGAATCGCCTGAAAGGGGATTCAAACAATAGGTTTCCACGCAAAGAATTCAACATTCCATCGATTAGAAAAATATAAAAACAAAAAAGCGCCCCGAATTTTCGTGAGGTTTAGGCAAATCACGGTGTTGTGGGCGCTAGCTCTTTTTTTGCATTAACTCTCATTGTGTTCGATGTGTACATATTTATAAATATTTATAAAAACGATAAAAAAATTGGTCTAAAAATTATAAAAAAGCAAATGATAGCTGGAAAAAAAATCGTTGAACTTAAAATTAACTTCAACTAATAATAATAATAATAATAAAGAAATGAAAAAAAAATAAAATAAAAATCCTACCTCTAAAAAAAGAAGACAGATAACTTGTTTACAAATCCTGTCACCAGAGGGAGCCACCACAGACACATACACACGATAATGCAGTAGTGGACGACGCGGCGGAAAGTACGGAGGAAGGTCTCGTGGACTGCATTTACTTTTACATGTCGCCGAAAATGCCCGCGAATGTCTTCCGCAAATTCCGCATGGTGTCGTCGGGATCTTCCTTCTCGCCATTCACGCCAGTTCGCACGCCGCCTACAGGGGGCGCTCTCCCGGGAGGCGGCAAATCAGAAGACTCGGAATCTCTGCGCACGGAACCCTGGGATGCTGGATTTAAAAAAATAGGAATATTAACTCCATTTTTTCATGTTTTTTTAAAATTATGTAGTAAAAATAACTGGAAAAAAAGTGCAGATTGAGTATCCCTTGTTTAAAATGTTTGGGAACAGAGGTGTTTTAGATTTCGGATATTGAAATATTTGCATATACTGCATGTATAAGATATGTTGGAGATGGGTCCGAAACCTAACCACGTCAATTATATTTCATTTCATTTTTGTGTACGTTAAACTGTGAGAAATAGATGACGTCATGTTGGTGTTCAAAAAGTAGCAGATTTTGGAGCATTTCGACGGTCTTCTGAATTTTAGATCAGAGATACTCAATCTGTACCAATTGTATCGGTCTAATCTATGTATTTATATAAGCCAGCAATGGAGTTTTTTGCAGTTGTGTCGCCCGACTGGTGGTAGAAAACGGAAGCCTTCATGGTGCGCAGCGAGCATGCGCAGTGAAAACTGTAACCATCGCCCAACTGGTGGCAGAAAACGGAAACCCTCTTAGTGCGCAGCGAGCATGCGCAGTGAAAAATGGAAAAAAACTTCATAGTGGGCATGATATCAAGTGTGCAGCACTTCATCCTTTTGCGGATTATTTTATAGCATAGCTACAGAAACATTGTTACATGTACATGAATATCCAAATTCTCCATTTTTCTCCAAACATATTGCCAGTTTGTGAAATTTGTATATTTGTTTGTATTCTGTCTTAATTTCTCAATTTCGACGTATTTCGCATGTACATGCGTATTCAGTAAGTATATATTTTATCACAAAGAAACACATGTATATATCACATGTTTACATTATCCAAAATGTCCAAGACTTAACGCATTCGTTTTCCAATTAGCTCCATGGAAATTTGAGAATGTCATTATGTCATTGAAGCGTTAACGTTGGAATGCAGACATTTCCCAGTTAGTTAATATCGATCAATAATCGACGGTCGTAAATACGACCCAGAAGAGGCACTTGATGTTTGCTCGACCGCGCAATCAGCAATTCGTTGAGCCGATTGATTTGCTAGAGCATAATTCATTTTATAGATTTATTCGTCTGAAGACGCACTGAGCGAAATTGGGTCAAGGATTATACACAACTAGAGAAATGCAAAACAGTACGCTCCTCATATTCAGAACTAACTATGTAACAAGCAATAATTGTGTTACCGAGAAAAAAATTGCTTACTCTGTGAATCACGCCTTTGTTGTTGTGGTGATGCTTGTGAAGGATAATAGGGGGCGCCAGTGTTTGGATCCATCCCCATGGGTGCATCGGTTGGAGATGCCCCTTGAGATGAGATACTCTGTCGTGAAGGCGCTTTGCTATAAAACCAGAAAAAAATACTTGTTATAAATATGCAAATTTCATACGACTGATACAAATTTCATTCTTATCCAAAACATGTAACTCAGTTTTATTTTGTGTGTGATCAAATCTTGTCAAGTGCTCAATACTACAATTTGTTTATCAAATTTCAAGTTGCAGGAGACTTGCGTAACTAGGGCCCATTTTTACTTAAAATCACTACTGGATTTGTACCCCAGTCAAGTCAAAGTCCAAAAGCACAAAATCAACTTTCCCAATTTATAATTCTGAAAAAATAACCTATACTCTGTTATACACAGGCACACAGGATCGTTTTCGTTAATATTTTTTTTATTAGGTGAAAATTCATCACAAAATTTCGAGAGATTTCTTTCATCGCTAGTGGATTATCCACGAAGCTATTCCGGATCTCCGGATATTCAAATATCAATTACTAAGTTGAAAAATATGATTTGCTTCCTGAAAAAAAAAATGTTTGCATTAGGAAACAGACCTCATATTGGGCTTGCAATGCACTTGCATCCGTTGGACGACCAGATCCGCAATATGGCGCCGATCTTCCTCTTGAGTCTCACCCAAAAGCTGCATGGCTGAACCATTGACCTTGAAAACGGAAATTAATCGTACGATTAATCGCTTTTCCCACCATTCATTGACGGATGTGTACCATTCTCACCTCAATGATGTATTCCTTGCCATCTTTTCCGCAGATGGCCTCCACGGCGCAGATGTCCAAACATCCGAACATTTCGGACACCTCGTCCACCCACGCGCGATAGCGATCCGTCATCGGAATCTGCTCCAACATGGCCGAGCCGATATTCGCTTTCCAATTGCCAGAAATGGATTTGCGCCTTCAAAACGAAATGACAGTCCATGACGCATGGATTTTAAAAGGAAGATCAATAGGGGGTGCAGAATGGGCGCGTGAATGGGCATCAGTTCCTGGCCTTAAGAAAAAGGTCATTCTAATAAACATTCCTCCCGGGTCTTCCTAATTAAGAACTTCCAGAAATCGCCTGATATATTTGTATTTATCCTCCTGAATCACTCAAGTGATCTGTTGAGTGTGAGGAAGTCCTCGCTTTAGATCGATTGTAAAATCTTTCAACAGATCTTTCATCATCGTTGGTGAAGCTTTTAATACCATGCCAAGAACAGCGTACTTAAAAATGTCCCGGAAATTGCAGTTTTAAGTTCATTAAAAAGCCTTTTCGAGCATGATTAATATTGAAGTTACACATGAGGTCCTACGGTAAATCAATACGAAGTATTTCCTGCCTTTGTTTTTCAGAAGTGCGAAACTTAAAATGTTCCTTGAACTTGTAAATAACTGCGAAGATGAGCGATATTCATGATTTCAAAATGAACGAACATCAATATAAGATTATTTTTATTTAATTTTTTCGGAAGCATCTCGAAATTTATTGACCTTCCGATTTCTGTCCATAAGAAACCACCATCACGGCATTGCAAATCATGGATATTACTTACATATCTGCTATTACTGTATCAAAAAAAATAATTTTCCCTGCTTAACTATCTCTCAGAATTGTCCCTCAACAGATATCAGACACCATGCACATATTTTACGAAAAAGAAAATCGAAAGGTTCTCACATAAATGCTTTATAGTTATTTCCAATCTTTTGGATGTGGATGTCCCCTTTGCTGTCCACGTACGTCTCGGTGGTGCAGTAGGTGTTGGTCACCGCAACCACACTGGCCATGTCCTGAAAGTCCGAGTGGTTATCCACTTTCACTTTGCCCAAACCGGAATGGGCGTGACCGATCTTGATCACGACGGGAAATTTCGGAGTGGTCAGCTGAAATGAAAAGCAAAACAGAACGAGATGTAAAAATGGGGTGCACCAGAGGGAGCCAGGGGTCAGCGCTGGTCAACAGCCCCTTCGATTCGAAACGTGATTACGCCAATTATTGGCGATAAAAATGAGCTATCTATTGAATGATTCCTACACCGGTTTAGCGGCGAGTTAATTTGGGCCATTCACTCGTTTTAGAAACCACCAGGCATTGCAGCGCCATTTTACCATTGTGCCATTAGCATTGATTACCATGGCAATTACGCAAATGGCCCCATTTAGGAAGGCTAATTCCATAACTTCAGTATCAAACGTTGAGCAACTTAAGTTTCCTTCAAATACGGGATATTGCCTACTTGAACTTCTTTGAAATTGTTTTAATCCCTACTAAGAAATTAAATTCTAAGAAGTTCCTTCTAGAAGTTACCATTCAAACTCACTGAAGGAGCACCGTGCTCGTACGGATATTTCCTATTGGTCGTTATTTCCACGTGCAATTTGACATGGAATGGATTACATGTACATAAGGATAACCATAAACTTAGTGAAATCCAATTTGGTTGACGCTGTTGGAGTCCATTGTATCTCGGACTCTTAGTCCGATTTTGCTTATGTAACACCCCCGCACCCTGCCACAATGCACTATATGTGCTGACTGTAGGATATTGATTTGAATTGAATTCGTTCCAAGATTTTTTTAAACACTAAGACATTTAATCCAACTTTCTTGGAACTACTGTAGCCTAAATGGGTCCCCCCCCCACCCATTGAAAATAAATTTACACTAAATAGAATGACGTAAAGAGGCTCGATTGAACCCTCCCATTGAAAACGCATACCTACGCCGCTGCATGTACTTAAATTACAAATTTTATACGGGAAACTTAAATGTCAATTTCGTCACACAACTTTTGAGTCACTTTTATCATTATTTTTAATGCGTTCTAGAGGAAGACCAAATTCTAACACATTTAATCCAACATACTTTGGAAGACCTAATCTATCGTCCATATACTTAAACTACACATTGTATACATGAGGCTTACGTGACAATTTCCACGCCCACCATTTGAGTCACTTTTATCATTTTATTAAAACTCGTCGTAAGATTTTACCAAATTCTAAAACATTTACTCAATGTTCTTGGAAGACCGACCTATTGCCCAAATATGCTTTAAATACAAAATTTTATTCATGATGCTTAGTGTGATTAGCCAGTTCGTCGCCCACCTTTCGAGTGACATTTAGGATTCACATTCACGATTCGACATGCTTTTTCCATATTCCCGAATCGGAAACTGATCTAAAGTGCAATGGTCGTCCATAAATTACTTCATCAATCAACGTTTAGGATCAAGTATAGAACGCAAATAACATACTATACGTGGACGACCTAAGTCCTTCAGATTGGTCTCAAACAAAGTTAATACGTATGCAGTAGTGGAAAGGTAGCAAAACTATTGTTGTGGGACGCAATTAATCATTGGGCGTGCCCATGTTCCCTTACGTCCTTCTGCCCCCAGCCAGTTTGGAGAAACGGACATGGGCAGTCAGGAACCGGATCTTCGGTATAGTTGCATGCGGCTTTGGTACAATAAAACACAGGTTGTTTCGTAAAAATCCTAGTCGAATCAAATGATGTTTGGCAAATTTAGTCTTTAGAAACCCTGATGACATGTTCAACACAAAATTTGTGGTCTTCATTGATTTCAGATAAGCGTATTTTTTGAAAATGATATAGTGAAAACAATTTATTGACTTGGCCATACCAAAAAAAAATTTTTTTGGATCCTGTATTTTAGTTGTTTCACAATTTGTAAAGCTTATCGTGCAACTGTGCAAGAATTTCATTTAAGGATATTGCTTCTTGTTACAAGTAACAAGATTTGATATCACAGTTCTTAGCCATTGCACAGATACTTCATCCTTGACTTGACCAGGATTATTAGCAAACACAAACCATATCTCAATTTTGATCAGAAAATTCAAAATGAGGTCGGCCATGATGGACTTCCTATTACACCTTCAATTCTGATTGATGAATTTCCACAATTTTGGGTTGTTTCCTTATGTCAGCTGGCTCTAAATAGAAGGCTGATACGACTTTTCCGTCTTGTAAACACGTTTGTACCTCGATTAACGTGCCTTGTGGTCGTTCAATAAATTCAAACTATTCATAACGTCTATAAACGAAAAAAATAATAAATTACATAAAATAATTATAAACCTGCTTGGCGAACGACTAAACCAGAAATTTAAATTTAAAAACAAAGCAAGAAACAAGAATAACGCATAAATAAAATAATGTAATGGGAGGAGCCGTTCACGTATTTAGTAATAAAGTGCGGTACAGATTTTTAATTTTTCGCACACACAAGACATCAAACTGTCCTTACTAATTTTAAATTATTCTCCGAATTTTAACGCACCGTACCATTGTTGATAATGTGATTGTCTCGGATTACCTTGCCCATAAATAAACCACATCCTTCACCTGATTTAGGTTTCATGATTATTATAATACTCTGTAAATATGACGAAATTTTATTTGCATAATATTATTCCATTATTTTAAAGAACGTCTACAATATTTCCACTTTAGGAATACCGAAGTATAAACTTGTTCTACACCTGTTAAGGCAGTGTCTTAAATCTTAATGGTTGATTATCTATGGGAATTTTTCGACGATCACAATACATGTATTACATTTTTAAATTCTCACACGTTATTTTTACATTGTAAAATGAGAAATTTTCAATTCGAAATCATTTACCTTCGTTACTGATAAGATAAAAAGCCACGAAAAATCTAATTTAAGCGGTTTAAACTTTTATGGAAAAAATTAACATGGAGAAAGAACCGCTGGAATGGCTTCGATTAATTAGTTTAAAAGGAATCTGTCCTTAAATAATTCTACAGAGATACATACTGTACATCAATACACCTTTTACCCTTTGGAAAAAATAACACTTAAATGACATTAAACCCTTATCAGAAACCAGAAATTTCAAACGAAAAAGTTCAGAAAAAAACTTCGAGAAAAATTAACCCATTGTTACTTCATCTATTTTACAGAAACAACATGTCAGAAATGTACCTCAGACATGTAACAAATGTGTAAATCAGATACGACACAAATATTTTCTACAAATGTGCAACTCAGATGCGACACAACCATTTTCAACAAATGTGCAACTAAGATACGACACAAATGTGTACTTCAGACCTACAGTGTATCTTAGACATGCCTCAGAACTTTGAAACTGAATTAGGAGATGGCTACATAACTTCTGTTCCACTGCTGATTTTAGTCCCTTCATCTTCCCCAAAGATTTTTCTCATTTCGCATCCTCAGACTGCGAAAAGAGAGATGGAAAGAGGGGGGAAAAAAGAAAAGAGTTCCAAGATGGTGATGGTTAATTAAATTCGGCTTCATTTTCCCAACGTAGGTTGCACCATCGAGCGCCAAAGTCAATCAGGGCAGAGCGCGGCCAATGAGGATCATATTGACGGCTTCAGGCCCCGCCCTTCCACTGAGCCCGTCGATATGGCTGTGTGGGCGCCGCACTCACCAGACATTCGCTCCAGCGGCATTCGTCTGCTAGGAACGGGTATAAAATGGCTTTCGGAGCAGAGCAACCGATTGAAACAGGAGATTAAAATCCCCGCGAGCACACTGCGATTAATAGCAAGCACGAGAATATATAGCGCGAACGATCAACGATTCAACAAGTGGTGCATCGGTATTACTTTCCGCAACAGCACTTTTTTTTACGATATATGCTTTTCCGATTGAAAAGCTCTTACATCCTTGCCTGAGCAACCGGTGGATTAAAAGACGACAGATTCCGGAACTGAAAATCTTCAGATTTCAGCTATATTTAAACCCAAGGTAAGCAGATTTTTTTTTATACATATTTTTTAAAAAATTAAGCTACAGTGGAACCTCACTAAGACGAACTCGCATTATGCGAATTACTGATAGTACGAACAAATCATGTTCTGATAATACGAACTTCGGTTGAAGCGAACCAACTTTGACGTCCCTTCCGAGTTTCAACTGTAGTAATTGATCGCGTTTTACAACCAGTGCAATTTAAACATTTGTGAATTTTTTAAAAAAATTCATTGATTCTGGGTTTTAGTTCAAGAAACTTGATGAAAAATTCAACTGAAGATACAATTTGTACTTCAAACGTACAGATCTGAGCCACGTGATGAACAGGTTGCTCTGGTTCAGGATGGCGTGAGCGTGGAATGAGTAGGAAAACCGCAAGTTCGCAGATCAGTCGAAAAATGCGGTAATCTCGTTGTCTTTTTTGCTATCTTGGTTTTAATACTAAATTAAAGCGTAAAAATTAAACCAGTTCAGCGATAGCCTCCAGCTCCAGACCGTCAGAACACGATTGCGTAACTTCGTCCAATCTGCATTTAAAGTTATCCAATTCTACTCTTCCAAGTTTCAAACTTCATAAATCGAAAAACTCACCAAACGTTGAAAATGAGGGTAATATAAACTAATCTTTTTTTGCCTCGAGCTGGTGATAGCCCGCTGTTCTGACCCCTTTCATGGATACGAGAGTACGATTTATAGATCTCTAGCAATATACACGACTTAATGATAAATTGCGACTGAATATATGCCAAATTTTTAGTTCATTCTTAACTTTGTTTTCCCATGTGCAAGAAATCTAGCATCAATTTCAGGAAATGATGAAATGCACCAGAGAAAGTTAACAACACAGGTAGTCCTAACCTTGATAAACTTTAAAATTCATATGAAAGCAACAGGAAAGTAGTTGGTTTTTCCACAGGATGGATTTTCAGCTAAGATTATCAGCTTGGCTGGCAACATTTTGTTTTAAAAAATTCCTTACTTTCTATAGGTGTTGCAGTTTCCACTAGGGATTTCCCCGTTATAATGTATGTTTACTCACGTTGTCAAAAGTTCGTTTTAACGTAACATAGCGCAAATGCTCGTTTTATCCGAAAAATTGTAATATCCGAATTCGGAATTCATTTTAAACGCATAAAATATTCGTCCATACCCTATGACGGGGACTGGAAACCAGTTCATAATATCAGAAATTCGCATAAAACGAGTTCTTCTTAACGAGGTTACACTGTATTGACAAAGTATAGTTTTGAAATAATAATTTTAAACTTCGTTTGAAACGGAAACGATATGTTTAAAAAGTTCAGGATTGCGATTGTGCATGGGCTTGTAAATCGTCTTAAGAAGTGAACGCCATCTTTTGATCAACCTTGCCCCTGTGAATTTAATTGTAAGATCATCCGATGCTGTACGTTGAAACAATTATGCACGGTGTTTCAAGAACATGCAAAATGCATCAGGGTGCACCGTTGAAGTGCTAGCTGTCTAGCAATAGGAAACCAGATCTTTGAAAGTGACATTGGAAATCCTTACGCAACATGTGTAAATAAGATGACAAAAATGTCACTTTACGCATAGAGAGACGTCTAGGTAAACACTGGATAAAATCAAGCTGAAAATATACGAAAGCCTAGCAAGAACAAGCCACTATTTTAGGGCATGTCAGCCGCAAGACGCTATTTGCTATAGGTTCGGTCTTCCTCAGAGTTCTAATTATTTTTCCATCTCCGAACCAATCCCCCTAAGCGCATAAAACTGAACTGGGTGAAATTAATGCATCCTTGTAAGATTTAATTTCAAAGTTGGAATCGACCCAAGAAAAGGACTGAATAAAAAAGGCAGCCCAATGTTTGGCCATAGTAAACTAAGAGGAAGTTGCATAGTAAACAAACTGCGTGTTTATTCGCTAGTGGGTGTGTTGTGGGGGTAGGGGGGTGGAGGGGGAGTACACGGAGTGACACCTCAGTGTAACATCACGGCGTCATTTTTCACTATTAATAGGCCTAGGCCAAATGCAAACATTGCAGCGTTCAATTTGAATTGTGCAGCAATTAAAGCGATCTAACGATTTAATTGGCCCTGGAGATCGTGCAATGTCGGCACGGTAGTCCATCAATTATCTATAATTTTTACGTCCAAGGATATCCGAAAATTTGTGTTCGGGGCAATAAATAACTTCGATCAGTTAATCTAATTTATTCAGTTGCAGCCTGTAAACAAAAATGCAATCTTACGTCTGGGCTGATAACACACCCTAATCCCATACAATATTTAAATACGAGAAACGAGCAATTATAATTCAGAAAATAGAAGGCTTGGCTATGGCTAAAAACAGGAGGTTTCTGCATATTGTATATCGGGGGCAAATTAAATTGACATCCTTAATGGGTCTGAATTTTCAAAATATTGACAGTCATTTCCTGGAAGCATTTGTTTGTTTCATTGATAAATCAAGCAGCACTTCACGCACTTCGAAGCCTGGCCTTAATTTCCCAGAAGAAAATTTGCCTATCTTGATGCTTAGGACAATCTCCTTGACAGTCCTGGCTCCTTAGTAGTTTACTCGAAAGGGTCGTCCATATTTGACGACAAGCACGATAGGGAAGGAGGGGCAGGGGGGGGAGTTGAAACCATGTGAAAATATGCTGAGATTGCGCAATACTAATCTATGACATGCTCCAGGGCAGTATAACAGACAATAACTCTGTGTACATCATCAGTCATATTTTTTCGCAATGAATATGACAGTTGTTAACTCCAAGAAGTAAGTTTTTGATCAACATAAAAAGCGCCATCTTTAGGTAAACGCGTTGAATTGGTGAAATCCGTCATCTTGATTTATTGTAATTTTTTCACGACAGTACTTTGTTAGAAACCAAAGCCTCGAGCTAGCTTATACTTTGCTTCAATTTTACCATATTTAATCATCCATAATCTATGTGCCTACATGTATACTTGTAGATATAGGCGCATGTACTTCTTATCTACTCAGATATGCGGAAATGTAAACTTAAGATACATTTTAAAAATTACATATATTCCAATGATTTTTCTGGCTTCTCGAGATGATCGTATACGTTGCGGAAACGGGACGTCACATCAGCGTTAAATAATCTAGGCGAGTTGTGAACGATCAATCGAATAGCGGTTCTCAAGAGACAAACTTTACGAATTGTACTCGTGCGCAAAACCGACGCGTAAATTGGGTTATACTCAAGGTTATCTGTTTTTTAAACAATAATTAAGTGTCGATTTGGCACACGTGACTTCACGATTCGCAAAGCTTCTGTATGAGTACCCCTCCTATTATAGACACGTTTCGCAAAAATAAAACTGAAGTGCTGCTAAACTAGACGTTTTAAAGGCATCACTGAATTTCATCTGAAATCTTTACTCGAGTTATTTTCATGTTGTAATATTCGGACTCGAGTTCACTGTCAACATTTGGTCAAGTTCCACCCTTTTTCAAAGATGGCGCGAGCAGGGCTTTCGTTACGTAGTATTAAAACATGTTTTCTTAGAAGTGCGACATGGCTGCCGACTATTCTGTTAAGTGATTCGTACATACGCATTTCCCATGCCCTTCGACCTTGGCCACCCGGCTGCTCGTAAATGATATTAAAAGCTATTCTACGTTAAAAACGTCCCGACGCTGCATGCATTCGCTCTTCAAGATGGATATTAATAAACAGAATTTTTTTTTTCTTCTAAAACGTACACTCCATGCAGTTGACGTCTAAAATTACAGGAGATTCGGCTGTTTAAATATTATGTCTTGCACACAAGCTCAATTAGGCGACTGTTTTGGGACTTGCATCACCGCACTGCGAACGTGCGTGCATGTTGTTCGAAACAAAAAACCATGTCAAACCCTTATTACGCAGTGTCGAAATTAAAACACGTTGAAATGTTAGCCTGCTTTCCGACACCATAAATCGGGTCAAATCTTTAATTCATTCCAACCTGTTGAATAAGGCCAGGACAGTGCGGACATGCATCTCTACATTTTTGCACCGAAAGGATTGCATATACGATATAGAAGGCCGAGCATTGTTATCCAAAAACAATGGCGATATGTGCACGATGGAATATCATTTGGCTTTTGGAGCAAAACAAATACCGGAAAAGGAGGATAAATATTATACTGTTATTGCCTATCTGAACCTCGTGTTTAAGTGCATGCAGTTCGTGATGCACTGATTGATTGACGTTTATTTATAAGGCGATGAATACAGGATGCTTTATATTAAAAAGGCCATTTCCCTATTAAAACGAATCTGCCTCTGGAGTTGAAACATTAGAGGGGCTGTTTGGTAAGCCGTCAACGTGGTAGTTTTCAACCAGTTCACGCTAGTAAAATTTACTTCGAAAAAAAATGTAGACATGCAAAATTCTGACCAGATGGAAGAATATTTATGGAAATATTTTACCACACGAGATATAAGGATTTTTTTTTCTGCTGTTTTCTCAGACAAAACGTACGAGAGCTAGACCAGTGCTTCTCGGTGTTTTCCGCAGACCTCTAGGAGCCCCCGAGACCCTTTCAAGGGGTCCTCATAAGGGGTGCCCGACACTAAAGAGATTTGCAATAATATTTTCATACCAGGCTTTGTTTGTCTTATATTAAGCCAGACACTAAAGAGATTTATGAAAGGGTAATATATGCACCTCTCTTCTCATGTTTATTGTTTGTTTGGAAAACATAATTATCTCAGCTGAAAACGTGCTATTTATGTTAGCACGTATTCCGGTTTAATATTATATCGATAATCACAAAAATTCTCAGATTTGGCAATTATCGATAGATACATTACAGATTTTTTAAACTGGGGGATAATTTTAAATTAATAGTTTGGAGGGTTTCTGGGCCACTAAAATGTTCCATAATCACTAAATTGACAACAACGAACAACTAACGACAGAGACTCCACCTGACGTACAGTACATGTAGGCAGTTCTTAGATAACCGCGACATTTAACAGTGCTAACAGACTGAGCAATACTGTGCATGTACATGAAAGACTCATTAGATGACAGGAGTTTTTCAAACTTGTGTAAAATCATATTGTTTGCTTGTTTGTATTCAATTTATGTTTACATGAACTGTGTAAATGCTGGTAAAATGACTGGGACAAATTGAAAGAATAGGGCGCTACCTGATAACGACCATGTTGGAAAGTGGCGCTGTCGATGCGTTTTAGCACCACGAAGACGGTGCAATAAAACTACTTTTTAGCACCGTGAAATAGGTTAACTACTGTTCGCTAATGCAAGTTTGCCTAGGCTGGCATTTATGGAAGATAGCCAGAATCAAAACTGTAATGAGCTTGTGATTGATGGAACACCCTCGACATTGAGTGGCCAAAAATCTAGACCAGGTTCTGATCAGGAATAAGTGCCTTGGCATAAAGTGCACCTCCTCCATATGTGGGACTAGGTCCCTGGTATTTTATCATCAGTAGGAAACTAGGAAACGCAGGCTGAGGAAACGTCAAACGCAGCTAGCAGAGATAATTTATGGACGACCTTGATGGATAAACTGACTGTGTTGAACCACACGGTGAAGACAAATGTGCATTCAGTTGGGCCTTAAATGGCGCGCCATCCAATGAACCTAGTGCAAATTTCGTCATTATGCCGATTTCATGTGATTCTATTGGTAAAATTACTCTGTGGCACGTTCTTTTACTCGATCATGCAGGGTGGCCACAAAATTTTCATTTTCAATTTCCCTGACTAAAATCCAAAATTCTCTGACCAAAACTTACTCGTTAATGCATATCAATTATTTTGTCATAATGAAAAATAAAATAACAATTGCAATAAGAAGCTTGGAATATTCCCAAGCTAGGATGAGGGTGGATTGAAGAGGATTTGGGATGGAGCTGCTAGCAGACAGTGCAGGGATAGCATTTTGCTTTTATTTGGGAAAATTTCTCTGACCACTCACAAACTTCCTTGACATTTCCATGACCACTTTTTTCCCACCTGACTTTTCCCTGACCTGTGGCCACCCTGTCGATGGTTCCATGAAATTGTCACGTGACGAAGACTGTGTTTAGTGGGGTCCAAAAATGGCGCTCCATCCAAACTGAACTTTATGAAGATTTCGTCATTATACCTGTATCACGTGATTCTATTTACTGGATGATTCGATGAAATTGCCACGTGACGAAGACTGTGCATTAAGTTTGGTCAGAAATGGCGCGCCATCCAATGAAACTTGTGCAGATGTCGTCATTATGCCGGTATCACGTGACCAGCCTTCACGTGACATATCGACCACGTGATTCTATTGGCAAAATTACCCTGCGGCACTTTCTTTTACTCAAACGATTCGATGAAATTGTCCCGTGATGAAGACAATTGTATTCAGTAGGGTCCAAAAATGGCGCTCCATCCAGTACTGAACCTTATGTATCACGTGACCTTTAACACATTCTATCGGCAAAACTCGCCCCAACAAGTTCTTTTACTCAATGATTGCATAAAACTGTCATGTAATACCGGCTCTGACGTAACTCTGCTTAAGGGGGACTCCTACAGTGCGATTTGCACCCCATGCCACCCCACGTGGGTCGTTCCAGAAATCGACATATA